>CAUYQG010143699.1:0-18084 GCA_963574415.1 Tarsius wallacei | reverse complement strand
ATTTATCTGGTTTTGGTATTGCAATGATCTAGTCTTTCAAAGGTGCAAGGCGGGGGGCGGGGGGGGGGCGGGGGGGGAAAGACCTGCCAGAGGCCTTTTCTTGCTGCTAAGAAGAGGCTCCACATTCTTGCCACAGCCCTGGATAACCTGCCCTCCCCTGCCTGCCAGGAACTGGCTGAGTTGCCCTGCCCCTACCCCTTGGTATCACCACCCTTTTCCAGGCAGCAGAAACTTGTAGAGGTCACTCGTAGGCCCAGCCAAGCCCTGAACACTAAACCACACTTTTAGCTCCTGCTGTCTTGTATCTGAATTCTTTCAGTCTCAGGTATAGCATTTATAATAAAAACACCAGGCTCTTGCCTGTCCAAAGAGCCTGGTGTTTTTATAGGTGAGCTCACCATCTCTTCTAGCTCTAGTATTTTTATTCTCAAAAACTGGGATTCTCCATAGATCCTTGAACAATATGTTTCAATTTGCCTACCAGTTGCTATGTAACTAAAGCAGACTACATGCATGGTGCTGTTTCTACAGTCAGTTCATTTCATCCTCAACACACTTCTGAGATTCCTGTTTTACAGATGAGGCCTAGAAAGGTTAAGTGATTTGCCCAAGGTCACACAGGCAGTGAACAGATTCGAACCTGGATTTTCTGACTGTTGGAACCCACAGCATACATCAGATAAAGTCAAACAAAATTGTTTAAGGTGATGGTCTCAACTGGGGGCAATCTCATCCCACTAGGATCCTTTAGAAATGTGTAGGAGTACTTTTTTGAGTGTCACAATTCCTAAGGGGTGAGGGCGAGTTCCAGCAGCATTTAGTGAGTAGGAACCAATGATAAATCTTACCATTTTCCAGACTAATCTGCATAAGAACTGTCCCACCAATAGTTTGTTTGTTGAAAAACACTAGGTCAGAAAGTTAAAAGATGGAAAATCAGTATTCATTCCACAAATATTCCTTAAGCATCTATTATGAGCTAGGCACTAAGCTAAAGATAGAATAATGAACAAGACTACTTATGGTCCCTGTCCTCAGATGCTTATATTCTATCCCGACATACTAATGATAAGCAAGTAAGATAATTGTCAATTGTGATAAATAGGATAATGGATAAATGATAAAGGGAAAAGCAGGTTTAGGTAGGTAGGTGGGTTGGGGTCTGAGAAAATCACAAAAACTGTCAGGACATCTCAAACTTTAAGAAGCACCCAGATCACATGGAAATTGTGGTAAATGCAGATTCCGCTCCAGCGGGTCTGGTCTCATTTCTGAGAGGCTCTGGGGGGCAGAGTGAGACAGCCCATCCTCGAGCCACTCTCACTCTGAATGGCAAGAATGAGGCCGGGTACGGTGGCTCATGCCTGTAATCCCAACACTTTGGAAAGTGGAGGTGAGAGAATTGCCTGAGTCTAGGGATTTGAGACCAGCCTAGGCAACTTAGCGAGACCTCATCTTTACAATAAACCAGAAAAATTAGCCAGACGTGGTGGTACACACCTGCAATTCCAGCTACTTGGAAGGCTGAGGCAGAAGGACTGCCTGAGCCCAGAAGGTAGAGGCTACAGTGGCCGTGAACATGCCATTGCACTCCAGCCCTGGCAACTGAGTAAGACTCCAATTCAGAAAAAAGGTAGGGGGTTGAGGGCTATGGCAAGGAGTTTGGACTTTATTCTAAGTAAAAAAGAAACTTTTGAAGAGCTTTAAACAAGTGAGTGACATGATCCCAGTTATATTTAAGATCACTCTTGTTTTCTAGACCTGGATTGGGGAGAGGAAGAGGTTGAACCTATGTCATTTGACTGGAACCAGCTGGCCCACGCTGTCACAGTGGCAGCCAGGGCCTAATGCTCATCTCTGCAGCTCACCCTTGCCTCTCTCTGGCTTCTCTGGCAGAAGCCCTTGGCTCCACATAAGGGCCAGCCCAGTTGCCCTACAAGCTCAGACTCTTTCAGGAGGCCTACTACAGCCTGACAGGGTGTGGATTTACACCCCAACACCCTAGCATGCAGAGCCACAGGAGCCCTACTGGTTGGGTGAGTTCCCCAGGGGGTGCTAGGCAAGGTAATACTGCACATGTAAGCAGCAACACCCTAGACCATCAACTTCCTGAAAAGGGGCCTATTGGTCCAAAGAGCCCCAGAAGGTTTTGGCTGTCCTCTCTCTGTTCTAGGATGAGTGGGGAGAAAAGGAAGTCACTCCAGGGATGCACCCCAAGGGGACATTCAGCCTGGACTTAAAACATTCCAGATTCTAATTCTTGCCTCTTGTTAATTTCTTACTCCCTGGGGTTTTTCCCAGAGCCTCTCTAGGATGAAAGAAAAACTGCATTTGAGTCTCTGCTCCACTATTTGTTAGCATGTGGCTTTGGGAAAGTCAACTTTGCTAAGGCTAAGACTTTCCTCATCTATAAAATGAAGGTAATTATAGCACCCGCCTATTGGATTTTATGAAGACTTAATAAAAAGAATTTAGCGTTATTCTGGCACATAGTAAATGCTCAATAAGAAGGGGCCATTATCACTATTCCTTTGGAAAATAGAGAAGATCTTGCACTTGTCAGCAGCCTTCATGGGGATAGGTTGTCAGGCTCCCAGGAGTCAGACAAGAATTGTTGACTGGTTTCTATTTGTCTATCATTTGAACTAAAATATAGAACTGGAACTGGAGAAGCTTCACTTTAGAAGCACCAAGCACAGCGCTTGACTCCTGGCAAGTTTTATAAATTATTTGTTACACTAAGTTAAATCTTACGGCTAGTAGAAAGAATGAAAGAAAGTTGTATGCAAAGCACTTAGAGTCTTGAGGGCCAAGAAATGTAGCAGGGATAGTAAGGCTGTGGTGGAGGCAAGAAGGAGGTTCCAAAACATACAGCCCTAATTAGATCAGAAAGTTAAAGACAGAAAATCATTATTTATTCCACAAATATTCCGTAAGCATCTATCACGTACTGGGCACTAAGCTAGATGCTGAAGGTAGACTAATGAACAAAACTTCTTATGGTCTACTTAAGGTAGTTCTGGGACCCTGTAGAAATATACCATACTAGCTCCCACTTGCCACCCATAGCCAGAAACAGAGCAGCCCTGAGCATGCCCTTCATTTTAATACAATCGCCTACCCAGTCCCAAATCATCTTCATTCAAGTATCATCGCTAATGGCAATAAAGACACAGAGTGAGATATTTCAAATAGTAAGTAATCCAAATCCCTTTTTATTGGCTTCAGTTTGAATTTTCCAATCTCCTGCTCCCTCAGGACTCTGTGTTTATCTTTCTAATTTTACTGTGTTTAAATTTCCTTAGCAGACACTGGGGTTTGATATTAGAGGTATGTGGCCAAGGGCATGTTGGATGAGAGAGTAGGCTTGGTAGGAACACTGGTGTGAACAGTCCTCCAAGTGTAGGAGGCCCCTATCTGTAAAGAATGAGAATGGAATGTGTTTATTTACAAGGTTGCTTACATGGTACTTGGTTTCCTAAGCTCAGGCAGTTTAAAAAAATATCTGTAGAAATTAAATTACAAGGACAAATACAAAAATACAAAGAATTTTAAAGTGGAAGGGGAAGGCAGGGAAGGAAGAAACTACTCCTTTTGGAAGCCCAAGATAAATGTTTATTCTGTCTGTAATGATGGCTAGAATTAAAGACACCAAGCCCAAGTCAAATGCCATCCCACATTGTTGGGGTTCATTTTAAGACAACCGAATTTCCAAAACCTAACATTGGAATAAAACATACACCCCATGAAGGCAGGGACTACACCTCCAGGACCAGCACAATACCTGACAAAAAGTAAGTATGTGCTCCTTAAGTACCAGTTTCATGAATAAATGAACAAGCAAACTCACAAAACAATGTAGGGAGAGTTACTGGCATACAGCATAATTCCACATCTTACCAAAGTAGTTGCTACAAGAGAATTTCTATACTCTAAAAATTTTTAAGGGACTCTTTTTACATATATTTCCTGGAGATTTATTGCTCAAAGCAAGGGTCACCTGAACTTTCAAAATGTTTCACAAGCAAGGGGCCCAGCACTCATTCTGCCAAGATGAGGAAGTAAAGAAGAGCCTCCTGCTAGGGATGATCGTGGCAACTGCCCATGATTTTGACCACAGAGATAAAGTCAGCTGTTGGCGGCTTTAACACCTCTGGCCAGGCACAACACATCAGAGACAATTGCTTCCCTTAAGGTTAGTGGATGAGCCAGAGGACGGGTGTCTGTCCCTGGGGAATTGAACTGAAGTATCCCTCCCCCCAACTCCTCTTCTTCTCTCTCCCCTCCCCCTCTCCCTCTTCCTTCCTCCCTCCCTCTCTCCAGTATTAGCCCAGGCACTCCACCTTCTACCCCCAGAAGGAACACCCTCAGTTAAGGCTTAGAGCAGCCATCTCATCACTGTCACCACCTTCTAGCTCCTCCCCTCCTCCCACACACCAAATGTAAAAGAAAATATTTTTCTAAGTATGGCAAATTCAAATTAGCTGCATTTTGAAAGACTATTGAGAGTGTTGCAATGACCTTTGCAATAACCAGACACACCCTGGAATCAGTAAACCAGGTTTGAGAATTGCTGACTTTATGAACACTGGACCTGTGAAACAAAAGCCCAGTTTGGGGCTCTGCCTGGGACCTATTCTCATATCAGGCTGGAGGGAACACAGTCCAGACAGGCCTGGTTCTGCCTCTGCTGGGTCATCTTGGGCAAGCCACTGTCCCTCTCTGGGCCTTAGCCTCCATGTCTGTATAATTAGGATGATGGGTGCTCTGTGACCTCTTGGGCTCCTTCTGACCCTGATGCTCTGTTTTACCACCTGCCATCTTTAAAAACAAAACCCAAAATGGAGGGGAAGGAAGAATGAGGAGGGAAGACAATAGTTCAGAAGCCTGATTGCCATAAACCTCCTCCCATTTCTGCCTGCTGAAAATTGCTTTCCTCATTCTGCAAGAAGATTCCCACTTCTTGCTTGGTTGTTGCTTTTTAAGTTCTTTTTCTTTTCTTTTTTTTGACTCAAGAGCCATGAAACCACAGCTTACCTCCCCAAAACGGGTCATCTGGAAGCCAGAGCTGGGGGATGGGGGGGTTAGGTGTGTCAGGCCTGACATACTGGTGGTATCTAAGTGAAGACCAAGCCAGGGCAAGCATGTGCTTCTCCTCCAGAAACCCGGTTTAAATCAATATTTATCCAACTGTATTTATAGAAAGTGGTGGTGGTTTTAGGGAGGAGGGGATGGGGTAGGAGGCAGTGGGGGGATCTAAAACAGAACAAGCCACAATGACTGATGCAAATCTTTGTGGCCAATTCGCTTCTGCAGGGCTGGGCTTTTTTTTTTTTTTTTTTTTTTTTACAAGGCAAAAGATCAGGCTTTTGATGAACCTGCTGTTGGCCCCAGTACCATAGCAACAGCCCCAAGTCCTCTAATATGCCCAAAGGACAGACTTGGGAAAGGGAGCAGGGGGGGTGGGTGTTTCCTAGGAGCCCTAAACTTGAGTTAGGGCCAGGAGAGTTGAACAACTCTGAAAAACAAAACAAAAAAACCTTTCTGGTTAGCTATTCTGTCTCCAGCCTCACTCCTAAACTTTTTCTAAGCAAGGTGTGTGCAGGAAGACCTTGGACAAGCAACAGGGTGTTTCAAAGACCAATTCTGTGCTTCAGGTTGCTGGATGACCTTGAGCCAATCATTTCACCTCTCTCAACTTCATTTCTTGGCTGTAAAATGAATACATATATATATGGTTAAGACCGCAGGCTCTGAAATCAGAGGCCTAGGTTCGAAACGCAGCTTCGCCACTTACTAACCATGTGACCTATGGGCAACTGACCCAGCATCCCTGCTCCTCGGTTACCCTATACGTAAAATGGGGTAATAAAGTTGCATCTATCATACAGCTGTTGTGAAGCTCAGGGAAGTTAATGCATGTGTAGCCCCATACTTGGTATACAGTCAGTGATCAACAAATGGTAGCCAGTACTGATATTATGCAATGAAATTAGTTTCTGCTGCTGCCTGCTGGCAACCTCCTTATTTTCCTCAATTTCACCTCTAGACTTTTGCCCAGCCATGCCCAGACAAAAATCCTATTTCTGAATATGTCAGTGAAGCAGTGTTTTGGTCAGAGATGAAAGGTGGGTGAGCAGCTGCTGTTTTACCTTGGTAGCTCATGGAGCCTCCTTTTCTCAAACCACAAATAGCTCAATTTGGTTTCTCCAACTTCCTAAGGCCTTGTCCCCTTTTCTTGGATCCCCTTCCCAGGACATCCAGTCCCTGGAAATTCTGAGACTCTGAAAGCCACAACAATAACCTCAAAAATGTCTTCTTCCAACATTTACCAGTGGGCAGAGAGCACATTAAAACAGGAAAAAAAAAGTTGCATTTGGGGATAATTTAGGATGCCAAGGAAATAGGGCCTGATTTAAGAATGCTCTTTATACCCTGCCACTATAAAAAAATACCCCACTCCACCCCCACCATATATCAACCCACAGAGTTTTCAGGAAAAAGCAATTGTAGGCTGGGCGTGGTGGGGTCTTACCTGTAATCCCAGCACTTTGGGGGGCTGAGGCAAGTGGACTGCTTGAGCCCAGATTGAGACCAGCCTGGATAATATATTGAGACTTCACCTCTACAAAAAAAATCAAAATATTAGCCGGCCACAGTGGCATGTGCCTATAGTACCAGCTACTCAGGAAACTGAGGAGGGCAGAATGCTTGAGCCCAGGAGTTTGAGGCTGCAATGAGCCATGATTTGCCACTACACACCAGTCTGGGCAACAGAATAAAATTCTAACTCAAAAAAAAAGCAATTGCATATAGTAGATGCTCAGTACATATTTGTGCAATGAATGACTTCATCATAAGATGGCTGCCATATAGAAATGTGATCAGCTTGAACATTAAAGCCCTTAAAAGTTGCCATTAAAGTCCTCAATTTTAGCACAACTCACTAGTCTGTTCTTGGAGTCATAACTGTTGACAGAATGCAGTTTCAGCTCTCTAGGCCTGATCTATCTTTTTTGCAGGCCTTGTCTCACCACCCAAGGGTGGTGGGAGATCAGTATTTCTGACTCTTCTCCAAGTCTTCAGAAAGGCTGTCATGGGTCCCATGGCTTCCAAATCTCATCCTTGTGCCAGCAAATGACAAATCCAAGCAATCAACAAATTTATAGTTAGGATCTACTGTATGCCCAGTGGTGTGCTATATGTAATAGGTGGCATATATTGAATAGCACAGGTGATCTTTTCCCTTAAGATGCTAATAATCTCCCTGGGAAGATAAAGCGAATGCACAGGAAGCAGGTAAAGAATCATATGGTACTGACTATCATAGCTCAGAGAAGTTACCACTTACTGACCACTTATTATATTTCAGGTACTTTAAATGCAGTATCTCATTTATTTATTTGGTAATGATGTGAAGGTGGTGCTATCATTTTCCCCATTTTATAAAAAAGAAATGGAACCTCACAGAGGCTAAGAAACTTGTGTCCAATGTCACACAGTCAGTAAGTAGTGGAGTAGGAAGTTGGGCCCTGTTCTTGTGACTGCAAAGCTTTCATTCTCTCACCTATTCTAACTTAAAAAATGGAGCCAAGTGGGCTGAAGTAGCCAGGAGAGGCTTTCTGGAGGAGGTGGAACCTGACCTAAGTCTTGAAGGGAAGGTAGGATACAGATAACTCCGGAGGAGTAAGAGAATGAGGGCGTTCTAGACAAAGGGAGAGTTTGAGTTAACCGTGGAGGTCTGACCATGGGGCCTGATTGCTGGTGGACCTGCTGGACAGGAGCAGAGGTTTATGGCAGGGCAGAGGAGCTTAAGTCAGGAAGCCAGGGTAGGGCCAAATGACACCCACAACAGCAGCCTCTTGGCCTGTCTATGCCCCTAGGAAAATACCCCACCCTCAAACCCAGGTGATCTACTCCACAAAGCAATCCATGGCCTTCTACTGCCATCTAATCAATCTTCCCTATCTTTTGTGTTGCCTCCAAAGCCACTCTCCCCAGATACTGGGACACCCATTTCTCTCCTCCAGACCTTACCTATTATCATAGCTTCTTCCACTTACCTGCCAACCAGATTTCATGTACATAATATCCCTTTGTGAATTTTTTTCTCTCTTAGTTTTTTAACCTTTTCCAAAATCTTTTTCTTTCTTTTTTTTTTTGAGTTGGAGTCTCACTCTGTCACCCAGACTAGTGGCACACTCCCGGCCACCACAGCCTCAACCTGATGGGCTCCAGCGATCCTTCCGCCTCAGCCTTCCAAGTAGCTGGAACTAGAGGCGTGTGCTACCACACCCAGCTAGTTTTTGATTTTATTGTAGAGATGAGGTCTCGCCAAGTTGCCCTGGTGGGTCTCGAACCCGCGGGCTCAGGCAATCCACTCGCCTCAGCCTCCCAAAGTGCTGGGATTACAGGCTGAGCCACCAAGCCCAGCCCAAAATCTTTCTCTAATTATTAGACAGTCCTTAATTGCCACCCCTCCACTGGACTTGAAATTCATATAGGTTATGATGCCAGAGGTCATTTACATATAATCTCTGAATTTGTGATAACAGGGTCCCAGCCTTTATGATTAATATTTCTGAAGGCCTTCAGTTTGTGATTCATAGGGCATCAGTTGAAATTTCAGGAGAACATACCTGCATTTCCTAGGGAATCCCTTGCCTTGCACAGCAGATGGTCAACACTAGCTGACTTAATTTGAATCCCTTCCCCAAGAAAACTCACACTATCTACTGGAAACAATTCAGCAATGTGGCCACAACTTGGTGAACACTCCTAGTGAGGAAACCTCAACGAGACAATGAAAAAGCTGTTCTGGCTACAATGGAAAATAAGGCAAGCTCCTGGCAAGTAAGTACTTTGCAAACAACAGTAAAGAAGGAACGTATGAACGTCACCAGGGACTATCGCGCATCTTGGGAATATCTCATACAACCCGAAATCACACAATCGAGAATTGAGGCCCGACACTCATCTCCGGGGAGAAGAGCGTCCCTTTAAGAAGAGACTGGACCAGCTGGCCGCACTACAGCTCCCAGAGAATTCCTGGCTGGCATCCTGGTCCCACCCCCCAGCCTTCGGCCTCAGCAACGCGTGACGTCAGAAGAGACTGAAGCTGCCGATTGGCTGAACGACACAGCTAGGTCAAGTCCAGTCGGAGGAAAGAAGTTTGTCTCCATGTGGAAACCATGTGTCTCTAGCTGGGAGGGGGAGGAGGAGGAGGCGGAGAAACCGAGATCAAGTGATTACAGGGGAACTCGCTGAAATGAAGGCGGGGAGGTGGTGCACCTGAGCCGGCCAGCAATGCCCTTTGCTGTAGTGACCTAAAAAAAAAAAAAAGACTTGCACAACAAAAACCTAGCCCCACACCCCCACCCCACCTCCGTCACCATAATAAAAACTAAAAAGCTAGGGTCCTTGCTTCCAAAAAACCAGGGACCCGGGAAATGCTGGAATCCTATCGGAACGCCCAGATCCCTCTCCCTCCCCCAACGACTGGATGATGTAAGCGTTTCGGAAAGAAGAGCTCTGGAGCAAAACAAGCCCCGCGCGCGCGGAGCGACCCGCAGTGCCCGAGCCCGGCGCACGCACGACCCGCCCCCCGACTCGCGTTATTGCTGTGCACACGCGGACTGCCGTGACGCGCTGGCATTGTGTGCAGCGAGCAGAAAACAACGGCAAGCGCCGCCGGCGCAAAGAAGCGCCCCCCTCTCCGCTCCAAACGAGACAGATGTAGGGCCAAGCCGTTTTCCATACCCAGAGATCCAGACCGGGCGGGAGGACGGGAGAAGGGGGAAAAAAGTGGCCCCCGCGGGCCGCTCCTGTCTGCTGGGGGGATAATAGAGGACCTGGCGGATGGTCGCACGGAGTTTGCTGGAGGTCACCCCAGCCTGTGTGAGCTGCTGGGGAGAGAGCGAGGGACTGGAAAGGGGGCCTGTGCAGCCGAGATGGGCACGGCACAGCGCCCCAAGCTCTCGGGGAAATCTGGGAGCCGTTGGCATCACGTCATTTAGAACCAACCGCGGCGGCGAAAGAGGCGAGAGAGCTAAAAATACTCCCGCGGGGAGCCAGCCGGAGGAGGGGGGCTGCGGGGCCGGGGGACTTATTACGCACACGAAGTTGACTTTGGGCGCTAAGGCTCCCGAGCCCTTGTCGGGGTCTGGCAGGTTGGCAACGCGGACACCTTGGGAGAGGGGCCGGAGGAAGCTCATCGGCTTCACCAGTCCGCGGAGCCCCGTTCCGCCGCCGCGGGCCCGCCCCGCGCGGGGCTGCCCGAGCCCGGCGCTCCCGGCTCCCTGCTTACGTGACTGGTGGCCACGCCGGAGCCCCGGCACGGGGTAAACAAGGAGGTGGCGGCGTCCTGGGCGGCGGGGGTGGGGGGTAGGGCGGGGGGAGGTCTCCGATTGTCTGCGGGTGCGAAGAGGGGCCGGGACGCTGAAGAAGCTCCGGCCGCCTCCTTAATACACCTCCCTGAGGGGCGAGGGGCAAACCGGGTTCGCCATACACTGCCAAGGTGTCCTCCTTGGGTGCACCCCTACTCAGAGCTGACGACACGGGACAGACTCCGGAGAACTGGGGGCCGGAGAGGGGGGTGACTAAAGAAATCGCGCCCCTCCCCCCTGCAAGAAAAGCAAACACACCAAACAAAACCATGTCTGCACCCAGCTCCCCACCAGCTCTGGCTTTTCAGAAACTACCCTCCAGACGAATGCACACACCGCCCTCCCCCGACCCGCTCCCCACCCCACCCCCGCCCTCCCCCCGCCACCGCATGAATAATCTCAAAGCGATTCGGCTACACAGCGGGCGATGCGCCTCTCTTGCAACCCAGGCACTCCGGGAAAACAGGCGAGATGAGAAAGAAAACGCACTATCGACCTCCCAATACAAACCCTTGTTTTGGCCTTACGGCGTCTGCACAATTGTGGTGCCAAAACACGGTTACTTTAGCCCTGAAGACCTGGGGTGTCGGTCAGAGATGGTGTTTTTGTGTTTGAGGGTTGTTGTTGTGTTGGGTGGGGGGAAGGCTGCAAGATCTGACACGTTGCAGTCGGACCTTTCTCTCCTCTCTCCCCCTCTCTCATTCGCGCCCCATTGATCTTCCTACTTGTTCGGACAGATTAAACATCCCGGTTTCCTCTTGTCTATCGGTCTGTCTGCCGCGTACCCTTCCTCCTTCTCACAGCTATTATTCTGAGGACCGTGCTGGAGACGCCGCACACGCGTGCCCCCGTTAGGGCGCTGAGTTGACTGCCTGGGGAAGGCTGGGGGACCTGGCTGGCAGTGGCAAAAATGAAACAAACAAATCAAAAAGGAGGCCAGGCCGGGGTGGGGTTCCTACCCTCCCCCCAACACACACACCAACGCATCGCTCTCCACCTGAATCTGGGGGCTGTTAGGGGGGGCATTGGAAATCGACCGGGAAGGCGTTTGCCTTCCTTACCCTGCGCGCTCACTCGCGAACCGTCTCCCGGAAAATAAAGAGCACACAACAGCCCACACCTTCTTCTCCAACTATTGTTTCTTCAAGATCCCAAAGTTTCCTTCTAGCCGCGTCCCCACGGCCAAGTTTCCCAGGCACAGGACGGTGGATCGGGGCGAGCTGCTGAAGCTGCCCGGCCGCACCAGCCAGTTTCCTTGGCGGGTTGGGGGGGTGTCGGGGGAGGGGGATTGGGAGGACACCCCCGGGCAACGGAGGCGCAGGGGAGCTGTGTCTGAGGACGCGATGGCCTGAGCCCAGTCCTGCTGCGAGAGGAGAGGAAAAGGCGAAGTAGGAGGGAGAGACAGAGCCCGAGCCCATGCCGTGGAGAGCTGTTTGCTTGTTGTTATTGTTGTAGTGTGTGTCTGTTTTTTCTCCTGGAGCCTCTGAGCTCTGCCTATGATTTCCAACTTTCGGCTTCTAATCCCCACCCCACCCAGGAACGAGAGACAGAAAAACACTTGTCTGCCGGGGAAGGCTCCGGGGGGGGGGGGGGGAAAGAAAGAAAGAAAGAAAAAACAAAAGAAGAAGAAAGGCGACCTCAAAGAGATGAGCTCTCAGCTCAGTTGTCAGCAAACAACACTCCCAGGCTCCGCGGCCGGGCCATCCTCCAGCCAGCCGGAGACTGACAGACTAACGCACCGACAGGCCCCCCTCTCCCCCCTGGCTCGTCTTTGTTACATCTTTAGCAGCTTTGTGCGTGCGTGTCCTTTCTCCGGTGTCATCGGCTTTACAGCCAGGGCCGGCTGTGTGTGTGTGTGTGTGTGTGTGTGTGTGTGTGTGTGTGTGTGTTGGGGGCGGGGGGGGGTGGCGCGGGCCAAGCTGGAGACAGGGGTCTCCCAAGTGGGCGAGAAAGAAAGAGCCGGACGCCGAGAAGGAGCCGAGGCCCCCAAACTTACTTTTGTTTTCTTTCTCGATCTGCTCCAGGTAGCTGGCGGCCTCGAGCAGAATCTGCACGTTCTGCAGAAAAGTGTTGATGTGCTTCTCCATCGAGTTCTCGCTGGTGTTGAAAATGTCCGAGAAGGGGCACCTGGGCTTGGCCCCCGCGGGCTCCTCGGGCTGGGCCGGGGGCTGGGGCGCGGCCGCGGCCGGGGGCGCAGCCGGGGGCGCGCCGGGGGCCAGCCCCGCACCCTCGCCGCGCGCCTCCTTGCGCGGCCGCCCGCGTTTGCCCATGGAGGAAAGGGGGTCCGCCGAGCTGGTCCTCTTCGGGGCTGCGCGGCCCGGCCGAACTCCGGGCCCCCAGGGAGACGCGGCCGGCTGGAGCAGAGAAGGCGCCGGGGCGAGGAGCCGGCCTGACTTCCCGAGCCTTGCTGCGTGCAGTTGTGTGTGTGTGTCTGTGTGTCTGTGTGTTGGGGTAAAGCTTAGAGATGTAATTTTTAAAAATTTTTTACATACACTACACATACTTTTCTACACTGTTTTTTAGCTAAGAAAGATAAATTTATTAAATTTATACATTGTGAAAGGCACAGTGGGCAGGACAGCAGCAAGAATGTCTGCTGTCTACTGCCTACACTGTTTGTTTTTTTTATAATGTTCAGCAATACGTCTTGGAGATAGGACTGACTACATAATTTTCTGGGCCTTGTACAACATGAAAACGTCAGGCCCCTTGTTCAAAAATTATTAAGAACATTAAGAGAGCAACAACACCGTATCCAGCCAAGCACGGGGATGTTTTTCGTGTAAGGACTATGAGACTGACCATGGCTATACACTTAGGAAGTCAGTCCTTCATGGAGATCCTAGAACCCAGAACTTGTATCTCTAACTCTTGTTGTGTATCTCCTTCCCACTGACCGATCATTAGCTGATCACAGAATTACATGCCACCTTCATGCTACAATCTAGGGACTTGCCAACTTTTTTGTTGCGACTGTCAATGTATCAAGAGAGAGGCAACAAGCACACCCAGACATCTCCTGCTGCTGGCTAAGAGAGAAAACGAGAGTCCATCTGCATAAAGGTATGGGTAGAAATCTGGAGATTAGAAATATTTAGTCTGTTGCTACCTTGCCTCTTATCTTCCATTTTATTTTTAGCAAGGTAATTTAGGTCACTAATATTGACAAGATCAACAAAACTGGCACTAAATTCTTCCCTTTTGTCAATCCGTCCTCCCACCAAAACCGAAATTATCCCAACCATGTGAAACTTATTGAGCTCTTTTACCCAAACAGCACTGAAAAATTGTATGGCTACACTTTGCAGCATTTCACATGATTTGGATTTTTGCTTGCCTTTGTAGGGGAAAGCAGGAACCATCTTAAGAGTATTAACTCAACTGACTGTCCCTGTGAAGATCAGAGTAATACACTGAGTTGAAGACCCTTCACCTGCTTTTCTGTCTTGCTGATGGAAGATTTGTTTTTGTCCCTTCTGCATTTCCCAGGTGATGACCTATAGTGACTTGGGGAGTTAATTTGACAACTTGTTCGCAAGCTGATTGAACAAACAGCTGACAATAGACTTAACTCTTTAACTAGAGAGCCTGCAGAGCACAAGGCACTGGCCAGGCAAAGAAAATCCAATTCAGTCATCCAAAAAGTTACAGGCAGAAAAAAAAGAAAAGAAAAGAAAGAAAATAGCTGAGAGGAAAATTTCCAGAACGTTTCCATTTAGAAGCACGATGAGACTTGTTGACTAAGGTAGCGACGTTATCTAGGGCATGCATTTGACAATCTGGCACAGGTGATGAAACTGACAAATACACACAAGAAACTAGCACATTATCTGTAAATTGGTTGTGATTGAATACTTCATGTCATCAAGGGAATAGAGGCAATGAAAGAAAAGCCTTATTTCTCTGCAAAGAAAAGAATTTCTGTCAGAAAGGGACTGGGAAATAAAAGAGAAAATGTCTTAAGAGAGATCACTATGCATTTGGCAAAGTACATATTGTAAAGGAAAAGGGAAAAGCAGCTTGATTCTGAAACTCTATTCAGTGTAATTTTGTGTAAGCTGTTCTCTAAGGAGAGAGACTGAACCCTAATCAACCAGCATCTTCTTCCAGATGGCTCTAAGTGTGCCTTCGTCTGTTTTTTAAGAGAGGGTGGGGATGAGTCCTTACTATAAAGAAAGACACATGTTGAGATTTGATCAAAGGATTTTGTCAATACATATTTATAACTTGAAGCGCCCACTCAGAATGGTTTCTAAGGGTTTTCCCTTTACCCATTCTCCTCCTGGCATTTTTGGGTTCATGATCACGGAGATGATGGCATGCCTCAGCAGAATTCTAGTTCTCAAGTGACTAAGTGGCAAGTCCGCAGATTTTATATTTTTTATAAGAGACACTTAATCAATACTCGTTGAGTGGGTGAAAGCGAAGAAACCACATCCCCATATCCACAGTTTTCCCAGTTGACAAAGGAGGAACTAAAGGAAGGAGACCAGGTTGGCTCGCTCAGCTGAAGGTGACAGGCCTGAGTTCCATCCTCGTCTACACAGATCAGGATGATGTGAACGCAGATGCAAGATTGAATTCTGTGGCACTTCCAGCTTTAAGAGCAATTTCAGCTGCTTTTCCTATAAACACAGGAATAGGGTTTTACCTAAAACAATGACACTGTGCCAACAATGACGTCATAATTGCTGAGGCAATGTTGGGAGAAATTCTTGAGAAAGGGTTATTGCATGTGTTTATTCATTCATTTTTTACCCATTCGAGTATTTACTGAGCACCTACTGAGTCCCAGTCATTGCACTAAGATCTTGAGGATATACAGGTAGATAAAATAACATACTCTGCCTGCCACCTCAAGTATAGAACCTAGTGGAAGGTAATTCAATGACAATAGAGCTATGTTGCCAATGCTAAGGGAGCACCTTTGGGAGGATACTTAATCTAGACTTTGGGAATTGTAAAGTATTACCAGAGAAGAGGCAAAAAAAAAAAAAAACCATAAACCTGAAAAAGAGTGTGAGTTTGCTAGGGCAAAAGGTGAAGAAGACTATTCCGATAAAGGGAAATAGCGAAATCCATGAAAGGTCAAAGGCCAAAAGCGAGACCAAAGAGAGGCATTATGGGAACTCACTAGAGTTCATGATGACTGGAGTTAGAGTTGGAGTGGAGGAAAGGGGATGAGGAGGTGGGTTTAGAAGAGGACAGGACAATAGGAAGTCACCTGTCCTCTCTCATACTTGCATAGGGATCTATATTTAATTGAACTTGGACGGCGCTATATGCTGCCAGAAATACCCGGATCAGCAGGAAGCTGTCTCTGCCCTCCAGGAGCTTTAGTCAGTAGCAAATTCTCAGGATCCAAGATCAATGTCAAATCACAGAACAGATAATCCATGAGATGGGAGATGTCCCACAATGATACCGAGTGCTGATTCAGAAGTGCTGGCTAGAGAAGGAAGGATAGTCTCGTTTTTTCACATATGTGATTTTAGTTGTGATATGGGCATGTGTATATATTTAAAACACACTGAGAGAAATACTCGAATCCATTCTATCAACATTAAGAAATGAAGGTGACCTAAAGAAACTATTAATCAAAATCAGGTTTTTTGAATTCTAGAAATATTAAAAAGAAGGAAATTCTATTATAGAATAATAGCACAATGTGTGCTTTGTGATACAATAGCAATGGGTGAAACTGAAAATAACCTTAAAGAATTCACCTCAAAGTTCTCTTTCTTTTGGGAGGAGTTTGAAAAACCTGAACTCCATCTGATTTGATAAAGTAATTACAGAGTATCACTTTCCCCTCAAAGTCTGCATCTTCGACTAGTCTATAATCTAAAAAAATCTTCTAAGACTTTGGGAAACTTCTTAGAGGAAATTTGCAATTTTGGAGATGTAAAAATAAAGGTAGTGCATATTTTAAAGTCATGGATACTTAAATGAATATGCTGAAGCTAATATTAAATGCCAAGCAACTAACTCATCATCTTGAGGGAAAATTAATGACAATTAATCATATTTTCTCTTTAGTATAAATGAATAGATGATAATAGGCTTTTCAGTAAGGTATTTTCTGAACACCCATTGTGTAAACTCCAGTTCCAACCTTCATCAGAGTTGTGATTTGCTGATCATCAGAGCATGAGTTCTTTAACACAGTCAATTACAACTAAGAAAACAAACTAATTACAATAATAACTTTGAAAACCACTAACCTAGACTGGAGGCACCCAGTTTCTAACCAGAACACTCCTGGAGCTCCCACAAAAACATCTCAAACCCACGTGCTTAGCAAGCAATGTCTATATACTAAACAAGTCATCCAATGCAAATATTTGTGCCATCTCCTAAAAATATATTCAGATAGTCTTATGTTTTAATAAATAGAAAAACATTTAAGGATTACTAAACTTGCTGTCGTTTTTTGGTCGTATGTTCTCAAGCAACATACTCTAAAAGTACAATTATGAGATAGCTTGAAACATTTTTACCTTAAAAAAGAATCCTCGTTCTGCAGAGAAGAAGGAGAAGAAGGTATGTTTGGTTTTCTCCTGCAATTGAGAGAGTTGTTTTTTGTTGTTTTGCTTCACAGACCATGTTTAAGTCAATTGTACACAACATTGTAAATAGTTTGAGGATATAATTGAGCCCAGCAGAATTTTAGCTAGTCTAAGCAGTATGCCTATGTGCTGTTCTCCACCTACAAAGTCCCACAAAGTCTTCCACCTACACACAGTCCCAGGGGTTATTCAAAAAAAGGACATACCATACCACCTTGTTTGCTAAGAAACATCAAACTATATCTCAATGTCAATTGCAGCACACTTTCTTCGAACTAACTCATCAGATAACGTTATCAACCTTTTCATTGCAAGATGCTTTCATGCTGTTTTTAAAAATGTAATTATTCATGTGACTCACTGCAAGCTATCTCAAATTCTTTTTGGAAGTAGGTGTGGCATGAATAATAACAAACTAATTAACTTGCAATGTTGTACCAAAAAATGATTCCATTATAAAGCAAGAGTTCTTTAAAAACTTATGGATTTCTTTTTTCTTTCCCTGAGTAATGTGTCCTACTGGGCCTAACTCTTTGCCAGAATGAGGAACACAATTTTCAATGTCAAGCAAACAGAATTAATTCAACACTTACTGCTATTTTGTATGTGCTGTTTGGTGCTAGGAAACAGAAATAAATTGGAATCACCTGCCATGTCCTTACTATGTGTTTGCTCAGAGAATGATGAAGGTGGGGACCGGATAGGGCTTCAGTGGCCACATTCACAATTGCATTTTTGCCTTCTTTGAAGTACTATCGAAGCAGAGAAAGGAGAGCAATGAAATTTTTATGACACTTCAGAGAGCAGAGAATGGATCAAGAATGTTTGCTTCACCAAAGAGACATTTGAGATGTGTTGAAAGATTAGCTGTAATAGAAGAAAGGGAGGTTACTCCAGGGGAAGGGACCAGTATGAACAGAGGCACTCTCCCAATTTTCCTTTCACCTTTGTGGCCATTTTGTTAGCTCTTCCTCCTTGACCTAGTCCTTTTTTTTTTTTTTTAATTAATCAGTATTTTTTATTATCATATTGTGGGGTACAGTTAAGGATCAGGTATACAAATATGCTTCGTTCAGACACCCTTGGTGATAAGAGGTGTCTCCCCGTCCCCAGACAGATATTGAGTATCA
>CAUYQG010143696.1:0-20231 GCA_963574415.1 Tarsius wallacei | reverse complement strand
AAAAATGTGAACCAAAGAAAATGTAGGGTCTTAGTAAGAATGGACAATTCTCTAATGTGACTGTCTTACTTAGGTCAAGAATGAAAAGAATATATCCATGACCCGTCCTTACTCAAATGCCCTAATCACTTTTTTTGTTGTTGTTTGTTTGTTTTCTGTTTTTGTAGAGATGGGGTCTTGCTATGTTGCCCAGGCTGGTCTTGAACTCCTATCTTCAAGCAATCCTCCTGCAGCAATCTCCCAAATTGTTGGGAACTCAGGCATGAGTCACTGTGCCCTGCCCCTCATCTGTATTTAAGGCTATATATATATATATAAAATGTTCCACCACCCCCACCAAAAAAAAAAAAAACCCAAACAAAACTGCATACTTTTCTTAGAACCAAATCTTCTCTGATTGAATTAATTTAATATTCCATAATGTTTGGTCTATACTCTTATATATCACAGAGAGGGAGAGAGAGAAAAACATCCTTTCAGATACTATTACCTGCTGATAATTTTGTCTCCCTACAACCACACAAATCTAGTTATATTTCTTTTATTCAGTGCGTGTTGGAACAGTGAGGTCTGGGGCATCATCTTCTATAGAACTTGTTATTACTTTTTCCAGTAAAATAAAATAACATGAATTCTGAGTAGAATAAATAAATACTATAAATACCTTCCATTATTTCAGGTAAGGTGTTATCGTCAATTAAGTTTGTGGCAAATGTCTTCTTCAGATTAAAAAAAAAACTATTTGTTTTTTATTTTCTAAACACAAATGGTGAGGGTATTATAAAATTGTTTTCTGTAAATCTTATGTGGTCATGCCAGCTCCCCTGCTTCTAATGCATCAGTGGCTGCCGTTACTCCATGATAAGTTTCAAAACCCCTAAAATGGTAGAAAAGATCTTCTGAGATCAGATTTCACCTTACCAAGCAGAATCAGTAAGGGCCCAATTCTCACCCCAAAGTTTGTGTTCTAGCAATACAGAACTTTGCATAATTCCCCTATAGGAGTTGACCCTCACACGTCCAAAAACAGTATACTATTTGTCACCTCCTTTGATTTGCTTTCTGTGGACTCTTGCTTCTATTTCTCCCTTCTCCTTTGTCTGCATAACTTTCTCACACATTTTAAGGCTCATCCCAGACATCCGTCCATCCAGAAAGCCTGCCTTGACAGAGTGTCGTGTCATTCAGCCATCTACTCCACTACGGCCTCTCATCTTCCCTTCACATACACATGAAATCCAGCTGAATTCGGTATTCTTGTTCCTGGTCCATGGTCCTTTACTATCGTGTTTAGATCTTTTTCAGCACATTTACCACATTATATCATATATTTTTGGTTATATCTGCTTCTGTGTCCAGATTGATTTTTTAAGGAAAGTCACTCTACTGTGTTTATCCTTACATTTTGCTTGATTGTTTTTCAAATTGATCAGGATACTTAAAAGATATTCATTGTTGAGGGATTACAAATGCACATGTAAATGAATACATGAGTGACTGAAAGAATACATAAGCGAGTGGGTTTGCTATAACAAGAAACCCTGAGATTCTCTCTGTGGTTGTGAGGAAACATGGAGAGAATCGGTGCCTATAAAATATGACCCCACAATCTCCCTACCGGGAATATACCCAGAGGAACTCAAATCACTCTATGAAAAAGGTACCTGCATGTGTGTGTTTATTGCAGCACTGTTCACAATAGCAAAAACATGGAACTAACTGTGCTGCCCATCAAAAGAGGACTGGATTAAAAAAATGTGGTACATAGACACCGTGTAATATTACACAGCCACGAAGAAGGACAAAATCATGAAATTCACAGCAACCTGGATGGACTTAGAGTCTATAGTACTGAGTGATCTATCACAGAAACAAAGAACTGTGTATCACATGTTCTTACTCATAAGTGGACCTTGAATAGTTATCGTAATACTATAAGAAAAAGATTGACAGTAGCAGTAAACTGTGGTGAAGGGGGTGGGATTGGCAGTAGCGGGAATCTGCCAGGGGAGGGGGCACATCTCATCAGCAAGGGTACCCGCATAATGAACATTTGTATACCTAACCCTGAATTGGACCCCACGTCTTCAAAATTAAAAATTAAAAAAAAAAGAAAATTAAAAAAATAATAAAACTTATGCTAGCAATGGGCAGAGTAGGCGTCTATCATCCAAACATTTGCCCTTACACATTCCCAGAATTCTTGTGGCATTTGGACGTTATTTAGCAAACTTTAAAATGGGCTCATTAACATGTTTGCTCCCTGTGTCCAATATATTTTCTAGCAAGTCCCCAAATCATCCATGTGTTTATGTTTTTTAAAGTAGCTTATGTTAGCAATAACTGTCTCGCAGAAGGTATTTCTTTAGGATAGATGACCCACTGGTGTTAATGGAATTTGGCTACCTGAAACCATCAGCACCTCCCAGGATGTTATTTGTCTCCCCGAATTCCCTGCACAATAGCTGTCACGGTCTAAATGCAGTGCATTTTATATAATTGAGTTTTAATTTCAATAGAGTTCACTGAAAAATAGATCAATATGACTACTCAGAGATGAGGCAATAAGCATTGGTAGTAAGCACTTCACGAGTCTGTGTTCTCACTTGGTTTACTAAGAGAAAGAGTGTGGCCAGAGCTATTTTTTAGTGAATGTAATGTTTTGTTATGAAGTATATTCAACGTTTGTAATGCTACAGTTTTGTTTGTGTTGTCTGTGGTTAAGAATAATGCTTAGCTCTCCTTGGCCAGCCACGACTAAAGATTGGTTGGCAGACCTGTGCTTAGAAGGCTATTAAGGATAAAGGGCGAGTGTTTGGATGATAGACACCTACTCTGCCCATTGCTAGCATAAGGATCTTGAGAACGTTAACGATTCACTCCTCTCACTTCTTTCTTTCCTTCCTTTTTTTCCTTTCCTTCTTTTCTTCTTCCCTCCCTCCATTCCTTCTCCTTCTTCCTTTCCTTATTCAAAAACATTTTTGAGCTCCAAGACGTACAAGCATTGGTGTACTAGGATTTTAAGGTCAAATAAGATATGATTTCTGCTTTCCAAAAACGTATTAGAAAGCTAGGGATAATCGTGTCTACCTTGCAGGATTTGATAGTATGGTAAAACACCCGGCCCCTCATAGGTGGTGGTTCGCAAGTGATAGCTATTTGATCCTTTTTCTCTCTTTCCCCTCTCTCATTCATATTCTCTCTCTCTCTCTCTCTCTCTCTCTCTCTGGAGGGGGGAAGTTAGCTATTTGGTACTTCAGCAGGTTTTTAATACCTTTTATGTCTGGAAGGGAAAAAAAATGATTCATATTTGTCAATGCTTCTATTAACTAGCATTTTAGTGGAGAAAGATGATTGTGTTACCGGCTGAAATAAGGCCATTTTGGTTGTATTAGAACAGTCATTTAGAAAATACTTAGAGGCCGGGCTCGGTGGCTCAGCCTGTAATCCCGCGCTTTGGGAGGCCGAGGTGAGTGGATTGCCTGAGCCCGCGGGTTCGAGACCCGCCTGGGCAACTTGGCGAGACCTCATCTCTACAATAAATCAAAAAATTAGCTGGGCATGGTAGTGTGCACCTGTAGTTCCAGCTACTTGGAAGGCTGAGGCCAAAGAATCACCGGAGCCTAGCAGGTCGAGGTTGCGGTGGCCGGGAGCGGCCACTGCACTCCAGTCTGGGAGACAGTGAGACTCCAACTCAAAAAAAAAAAAAAAAAAACTTAGAAACTTGTATTAAGAGACTTTCTTTAGTGGTTGAGTTGGGCTAAACGTAAAAGCCACTTAAATTTAGAAGTGCACATTTTTTTTTCCCCCACACTGTCCTCGGAATGTGGATGCTAACCCTTCTCCCTTGACCCAGACTTGCCCGACTGGTCTGGAAAGCCAGTCTTATCTACTAAGCCACCACTGGTGCTGGAGAAGAAACTGTTGGTTATGCCACGCCACCTGATGGTTAGGAAACATGGAGAACCGTCCAAGGCTGGCAGGAGCGTGTCTGAGAGCCTGGCGTGGACACTGCCCACCTCCCCTCCATCTGGGAGTACAAGGGCATCAAACTCTTTATAGGCTAGGGCTCTGGAAACAGGAGATGGTTGCAACTGTGTTTCAAAACATTTTAAAGCTATCATTCTCAATGTGACTTTCCCTTCCTTCCAAATGTTACCATTATCAGTCCCTTCCTCTGGAAAGCTGTAAAAAAATGTCATAAATTCCAAAGTGTTATCTAAGAATATCAGCATGATCAGGAGACTTTCATGGTCAGAAAATTCTAAGTCATGCTAAAACTGCACATAGGCTTCAAACTCCAGGTGGGTGAAAGCTATGAATTTTTGGTATAAATACTGGAATAAATTTGTGCTGCCTGGAGTGGGTTTTGGCAACGATGCTGACCTGTCTCCCTGTAACCTGGCTGCAAAACTTAAACCCTCTTTCTCCCAGTTTCTGCTCTTGTCTTTAATTGACCACATAGGATAGCAGCCGGTTTGTTAGACCAGATAAACACAATTGGCTAGGGAGAAAGTGATCTGGTATCAAAGATAGGTTTGTTATCTCTAGACATTTAGTTTCCATTCAGTAGATTGGGATCTAAAGTATTATTTTGTGGGATCTCAAAACTGGATGGATTTTAAAAAAGTTTATAGTATTATGCCAAAGGTCCACAGAGGACTTGCAATGCAAAGGGAACAGGAGAGACGCATGGTTGGTCAGTGACAATCTGCATGCTGTCTACGCCTCACTCATTGCCCCTAAGTTATACATTGTCATCTGAATACCAGTGAGGTGAACCAAGGTAAGAAGAAACAGATGTGTAAAGAGGACTTCTTAGGGAAAACTTGAAGCCCACTAGATAAGACTCTGTAAGAGCAATGCCAGGTGGCAGGTGGCACTTTAGTGAGAACTGACTTCTGAAGAGAGAATCTCAGTCTCTTTACTTGTTACCCTGGCCATGAGTTGTGAGTTCTTGGGTCTGCTGGGAATTAATTAGCCAAAGAGAGGCCAGATTTCAACAAGGCCTCAATACTTACTTTTTTTCAAAAGCAATGGTAAGTCCAAAAAATTGTAATTGGGCTGTTACTTTTAAGGACAGCGTTTAGAGAACAGGTGACAACTTAAACAGCTGCGTAATGTTAAAACACAGAGCACAGGCAGCCTTCTGCTGGCAGCAGGCGAGGGAGGAGGTCAGAATTTTGACTCCTGCAGCCAACGTGTAGACTTTTCCTAATGTTTAAAGTAATCTTTATGTGCTTCCAACTTTTTTTTCAGTTACGCTCAGAAACACAGAAATACTTATGTGTGTATTAGGTAATCTGAGAGATACTTGAGTTCCACACAAGGTCCGATTACATCCGTGGATAAGAAAGTAATGGTTGCAAGTCAAACTTTCTAATTTTGAAGAAGCTTGAAAGCAGTGTGGAAGCCACTGAAGTCAAGAGCAAAGTGATTTAAGACATATGAAATGCCAGCCTTCTCTTTCTGCCCAGTAAGCTTTGTGGGTAGCAACAATGCTGCTCAGTTTCAAGCTGTAAAGAAGAATAGTGTTCAAGGGTTTCTTCTTGCCAAAAAAATCGTATTTTCTTGTCACTACCATTTTTCTTCAAGCAGATTAAATCCGAAATACACACACTTTTCTTTTTCATAAGAAGGCTGCTCTTTCCTGTACGTGTATTCGTGTGGGCTGTTTCCTCAATCTGGGATCTTTTGGTCTCTTCCTCAACAAATGTATCATTCTCAGCCCTGCATCATCAGTAAACGAGGCTGCCTCCTCTCTTTGTTCTTCCTGTGATTTCTTCTCCCTTTGACTTCAACTTCATTTGTGAAACATGTTCTCCTGCCTCAAGGACTTATATCAGTAACCATTTTGAATTGTCATCTGCATACTGCATGTGAAAGGAGCGTATAATTTAAAACTGTGAGATGTTTGGTACATTATGATTTTGCCTCTAATAAGTTTTTTGAGTCTCACGTTTTCTTCTCCTAGATGGGGAAGTTAGACGGATACTATGGTCTGAATGCTCCCCAAAATTCATAAGTTAAAACTTAATCACTGAAATGATAACATTGAGAGGTGTGGGGCCTTTTGGAGATGATTAAGTTAGGCGGGTAGTGCCCACCTGGAAGAGCTTGGGTTCCTTATAAAAAGGTTCGAGGGAACAGGTTCATTCCTCTCGGTCCCTTCTGCCATGTGAGGACACAGCATTCTTCCTCTTGGGAACTGTGGTAACAGGTATCATCTTGGAACCACAAAGACCAGGCCGTTGTCACCAGACACCAAACCTGCCAATGCCTTGATCTCGAACATGCCAGGCTCCAAAACTGTGTAGAGATAAATGTCAGTGCTGTATTAATTACCCAATGTCAGACATTTTGCTATGACGGCACCAATGGACTGAAATAATGGATTAAATATAGATTGTGTAGCAAAAGTGAGATAGGGTTTATCTGTGTGTTTCCTAGGTTTCTTTTTTTTTTTTTTTTCATTTCACATATGTATAATTTATTTAGGAAAAGAAAAGTTTCAGTCATTTCCAGTGTAACTGCAGTTCTGAGTTAGAATTTAACTCTCAATAAATATTTGCATCATTTACTTAATTATGGTAACCTCTGTGTAAAATTACAAAGATTCCCTTGTATGACTTTATTGCACCTCTGCTGTGGATGTAAAGCCCCCAAAATGAAGGTCATGTCCATCCTAATTGTACAAGTCTCACAGCATTTCTTTTTTTTTTTTTTTTTAAATTATTTTAAAGATGTGGGTTACAATTCAGGGTTAGGTATATAAGTGCCATTGTACAGGTAAGGTGTGAGCCTCACTTTGGCCCCCACTTCACTTGGTTTGAGACCAGGTACCCTTACTGATGAAGTGTGTCCCCGACCCCGCCAGTTTCCCACTACTGTCAATCCCTTTCTTGTAGTATTATGATAATTGTTCACTGTCTGCTTATGAGCGAGGACATGTGGTCTTCAGTTCTTTGTTTCTGTGATAGATCACGATTATAGACTGTAAATCCATCCAAGTTACTGTGAAGTTCATAAGTTTGTCCTTCTTTATGGCTGTGCCATATTCCAATGTGTATATGTTACACATTTTATTCTATCCAGTCCACTTTCAATGGGTAGCACAGTTGCTTCCAAGTTTTTGCTCTCGTGAATAATGCTGCAATAAACATGCATGTGCTGGTATCTTTTTCATAAAGTGATCTGAGTTCCTCTGGTTATATTCCCAGTAGGGGGATAGTAGGGTCATCTGGGAGGTTGATTTTTAGATCTTTAAGGAATCGCCACACTGTTTTCCACAGAGGTTGTACTAGGTTACACTCCCACCAACAGTGAAGAAGTGTTCCCTTTTCCCTGCATCCTCTCCATCATTGGTTGTTTTTTTGGGGGTTAATGATGATGGCCATCATGCCTAGAGTTAGATGATATTTCAGTGAGGTTTTAATTTGCGATTGTTTGGCCTTTCTCTTTTCTACAGGCAAGAGTGGCTGGAAGATGCGAGATGCTGCCCTTAACCTCCCTCCTAACGTTAGCATAAAAGGTGAGTGGGTCCAGGCTGTATAACGTGCTTCGAATAATAAGTTGCATTCATATGCATATAGTCAGAAAGTGCTTTTGGGTGATAATGGCATTGATGATCACTCACCCCCCAAAACTGATTGAGTCGAAACTGAAAAGAGTTTATGAAGTAAAATGGATAGAATTAACATGTTTACCATGACCTAGCAATAGCTAGGGGGAAACTATCCTTAAGCATTCTTATTCCATTTCATTTCTGCGTGTATCTGGTACTTGTCATAACGGCCCCAGGCAAGTTGCAATAAAGAGAGCAACATATGGCATTTGAAGAGTGTCAACACCAAGGAGAGAAAGATTTGCAGGGGCACTATCAGGGGAAGTAACGAAGCAAGTACTCATGCTAAGTTTAGGAAATTGGTTCTAGTCAATAGTTACATCCTATTTCTGTGTTCTGTGAAGTTAATCCTTCTCTCGGTTTTTTTTCTGCTTTCTAGAATGTTAAGACAACTGGCCATTAAAACAGGCTGTGGGCACCAAGAATAATAGTGGAAATTCTGTAACTTCCAACAAGATGAATTTTGATGAACTAAAAGAAAAAAGCACAGACTCAGTTTAAGGTCTGTTGAGATATTTCTTCATAATGACAAAAGAGGAGACAATCAAGATATAAACAATAAATTCTAGCCACGTAGACTACTTTGTGTTATGTAGAAGAATAAAATATAAATGTTTGACTCATTTTTTAAACATTTGGATCAACTTATTTGAGCCTTTAGTCATGATAATTGGAAAATGTTGAGAGTAATTGTGTAATTCTCCCAGAATTCTAAAACTAATTTAGGCAACAGTCGCTTTTCTATATCTTGAGACAACATTCTCATTCAACATTTTCCAAAACCACGCTTTTCGTTTTAGGAAAATTAAAAGTTTTAAAATGAACCCCAATTTTTGGAATTAAAAAAAAAGTCACTAGAAATTTTTGCGTGCTCTAAGGGAGCTAGGCTATGTTCTAAAGACTTTAATAGGAATAGTGCTAGAAAGAGGAGTCTGTGGCTAGGAATATTTGGAAAAAACAGCTGCTCCATGTTTCTTTCAGGGATGTTTGCTTAAGAAAGGAAAGTCTGCTTAAGAAAGGAAAGCTTGCTTAAGAAAGGAAAGATTAGAGGCAACTGACCAAGTGGAAAGATGCAGTGTCAGGTAGAAGGTGACAAGATGCTAAGAGAGGAAATGGCAGAGGAAACAGTCTTCTGATTCTAAAGCTATTTTTAAAAGTAGAACCCATCGTTCTGTGTGAAACAGGCTTATGTTAGAAAAGAGTAATGGCTGTGGTCATTCTGCCCCACTTAAGAGTTATGCTCCTGGGGCATACAGACAAAAACAGCTTCATTTTTATAAAATGTAGATAAATTAATCAACTACGGATTTTTTTAAGATGCCTAGAGATTTTATGCTAGGTAGATAAAGTCCGTGAGTCTTAGATTTCTCATTTGTAAAATGGGCACAATAATATTTAATCCATATCAGTTTTAGGGGGAAAGATTATGATAATATATGTAAAAACCTTGCCACTTTACCTGGAATGTGGATAATAATTAAACATTTGCAGCCGTTGTAATTATTTCTATCCTCACTGTCATCCATATATCTAAGAAAAAAGTGCCTGGCACATTGGAGCATTGAAGGATAACATTTCCAGGAGTAGGAATTGTCCTTAAGCACATTCTTGGCATCAACCTGCCTCCATACGCATGATCTTCAATCTGGTTTCTATCTGGATTTGTAACACCATTTGTTGCACCTGTGCTACGTGTTAGGGATTCCCTTGATTGTGCCTCTTTACGCATTGTAAGTAGTTCAAATCCAGATCCAGATGTGGCTTACAAAATTCTAGAACATAAACATAACACGACTACATTTCTTGACCATGACCTTTTGCCTAACTTTACAAAGGTTTGCTATACCTTGGCTCAGATCGGCTTTCCTAAACAATCAATGAGCACCCGTTCATGCCAGACACCCAGCCAGCTGCTGCACTTGTAAAGATAAATACAATCTGAGTCTGTTCTTCAGGAGACAGACGATTCGAACTAACTACATGTGAAGTGCAGGGTTAGGAATTAGACAATCACGGAAGTACAATGAGGGAATTAACTGACTCTGTGGGTGGGAGCCATGGAGATTAAAAAAGGAGCTGATATTTGATCCAGGTTTAGAAACAAGCATAATATCTCAACCGTGGAAAAGGAGAGAAAGGGAATTTGGAACAGAAGGAACAACACGAGCCAAAGCTAAGAGGTACCAGTGTGGATGGTATATTTGGGGAAAAGTGATTCAGAGTAGCCTAATATAGGGTGTCTGAAGGTGGGGCTGGAGAGAGTGGCAGGAGATGTTGCCAAGGAAGTAATTTGGGACCAATTTTGAACAGCTTTAAATGACATACTTAGAAATGCAACTTTAATGTGGGCAGTAGGTCCTTATTGTCAAAGATGGATAGGCGTTGCACTTTTCTTGTTTTTGTTTTTGTTTTTGTTTTAGGAGGTGGGTTACGTGATGAAAATAATGTCTGAGAAATACAATACTGTGGTGTTTAGGATGAAGAAGCAAGATTAGAGGCAACTGACCACGTGGAAAGATGCAGCGTCAGGTAGAAGGTGGCAAGATGTTAAGAGAGGAAATGGCAGAGGAAACAATCTTCTGATTCTAAAGCTATTTATAAAAGTAGAACCCATCGTTCTGTGTGACTGGTTATAATATAAGGGTTAAATAAAATGAGGAGTTAAGGTGATTCAAGGGTTTCATTACTGAAGATGTTTCTGGCCCTAAGTTTTGAAAATAAACGAAGTACTGAAATACACACACACACACACACACACACGCACACACACACACACACCCGCACACACACTTTTTTTTCTTCTACTGGAAAGAATGTTATTTTTTATTCATTTCTTGGCAAAACAGCCAATGAGGTAGTGTATATAATACCATTTAGATAAAGGGCTTGTCTATTTAAAACCTCTTGCAAACTGAAAGACTTCAGCAAGATTAACATTTTAACTGACAGTACAGAGTCTAGTAGCTCACAAGGGCTGATGTGTTGCGGGAAAACTATAGCAACCAATAATAAATGTCCCTTCAAAAAAACAGTCATGAAGATATAGGCTCTAAATATGCATGAGGTCATTTTGTTTCAAGAGTCATAACTCAGGCTGGCATCTAAATTCTTCATGGAGATTATCTTTCATTTGTAAAAGCTTGTGGGACATAGCTGAAATTGTCCAGTTCTATTCAGAACCAATGAATATTTTATATTAGTTCGTCTCCAAGTTGTAAAAGATTTACATCTTGAGAACATTAAAATTAACTGAAGAGATTAATGCACAATAACAAAGAAAAAGTGGCTTCACTTTGAAGTTAAAATCGTGGGGGAAGCCATGTTCTAGATTGGCAACCTGCCACCAAAGGCAAACCCCAGCCAGGACTGCTCTGCCATGGTATTGTTCTCAGGTCATCGATCAACAGAATTTTATTGTATTTATTTAAATCATTATTCTAAAAAGCATGTGAGAGAGCTGAGAGAGAGAAAGAGAGAGGGAGAGAGAGTGGGAGTGAGAATCTGAGAGTAAGATAGTCTTCTTGGTGGAAATAATGAAGAGCTGTGTATAGTCAAGAAGGAAAGAAGCCTGAACTGGCTTTTTCCTCCTGAGCTGTCATCATCAGTTCCTCTCAGTTCAAGATTCCGGATGGAGATGGTAAAATCAGGGGCAGAGCGCTATGTCCATATCCGTTCTAAGGTGTAGCCCGCTAAGCCTAGCCAGGGACCAGGGTTTTGTCTTTTTTACCCCCTTTGGGATGATTTTGAGGCTTTTGGTCCTTGTGACTGCATAGTAAATTCTACCGTAAATCCAAATTCCCATGCTCTCCAAACCAATAGATTATAGTACAGAAGCTCATAGTGGATCACCTTCAGTTTTCAAAGTAATAACAATGCAACACTGAAAGATAGACCAGGCTCCACATATTCACTGACTCAGAGATCCCAGGACCTCAGTCCCCAAACTTTCCAGGAATTCAGGGAGTTTCCACAGCGATAGACTTTTCCTCATCCGCAGCCTCTTACCGTGCTCACTCGGCCCAGGTCGGTGGCTCCTTTTTTGGCTTCTGCTTGTCCCTGGAGGCTGCTATTGAGAGAGACAGTCCACCAGTGTCTGTACCCAAGATATGCTGCTAGATCCTCTCAAGCTTCTAAGCCTTGATGGGCGGTGTAGGTGGAGATGAGGGTCAGGGAGAAAAGTTGTTATGTTCTCTGCTGGGGAGCCTGAGAGGTGGGACAGCTTTGGCACATTTTGTCTCTTCTTCCCAGAAGAATTCTTTATTCCAGAGTCGTTTACACTTCTCCTGAATATCTTCTTCAATTCTCTCACCAAGGAGCTCAGAACTGATCCAAATATTAAAGGTAAAAACCCTTAAGAAATAGGCATTAATACCTACCTCAACAGGTTTCTGTCAAGAAAAACTGTTATATTCTATAGGGAAATTTCCAGAATGGTGCATGGCACACAGTGAACACTCAATAAATGAGAGATACGTCCCCATCGCTGTTGCTAGGATTTTCATTGCCACCAATAAGCACATTGGTGTTTTGTTTTTTTGCTTGTTTATGAGAAACTACGTCATGGTCAAAATCCCGAAGAGGGGATTTGGTTTGTCTCTATCTGGAGTGTTCGTAAGGCATCTGGAGAGTCTCTTTAATGTTATGACCTTATCTTGGAAGATTTTCTCTTTGTGAGCCATTTTCAGGATTATATTTCTGAAAAACAGTTAGGATGGCAAATTAGAAACTTGTTCCGAAGAGGTGAGAACTTTCACAGTGAATTATTAAGATTTCAGGAGAATGTGAGATAAGAAAATAGTTGCAGAAGAGCTGTCAGGTTAATGACATTCTGTCTTTTGCATATGGAATGTGCATAGTTCACCTCCAATAAATTGGCTTTTTATGTCAGATATCAGAAACATGTTCAATTTCCCTCAGTATTTGATCTCGATCAGGAACTGCATGTCAACATAAAATCCAGGACCATCGTTATCCTAAAACCTCCACTCAGGCATTTTGTAAGTTTGTGTCTTACCACACAATATATTTTTATTTTATTCTCATTCGCTTACGTTTGTGTGTGTGAAAATGTCTTTATTCTTTCATCATCAAGCAGGGACCAGAACAGTGGACCTGCCCATTTGGCTGTAAAAGAATTTTATCCACATACAAGGGGATGACTATTTTGGGGTGTGTTACTAGAATTGCTGAAACATTCTCAGCACAGTAATTCCCAATCTGTGAATGTGCATAAGAATGCTCTGGAAGATGTGTTACAATAGAGATTGCTGGACTTCACCCTCAAAATGTTTGATTTGGTATATCTGGGTCCATGAATTTGCATTTCTAGCATGTTTCCAAGTAATGTTCGCACTGTGGTTTCACAGACACACATTGAACACCAGTGTCTTAGAGGATGTCTTTCTTGCTGTGGACTTCTGTAAATAGAAGAAAATGAGTGACTGGGTGCCATGGCACATGCCTGTTATCTCAGCAGTTTGGGAGGCCAAGGCGAGAGGATTGCTTGAGCCCAGGAGTTCAAGACCAGCCTAGGCAACACAGTGAGAATCCATCTCTACCAAAACCAAAAAAATTAGCTAGGCATGGTGGCGCACACCTATAGTCCCAGTTACTTACTTGGGAGGCTAAGGTGGAAGGATCATTTGATCCCAGGAAGTCGAGGCTGCAGTGAGCTGTGATTGTGCCACTGCACTCCAGCTGAGTGGTGAAGTGAAAATCCCTACTGGAAACAAACAAAACAAAACAAAACAAAAAAGATCATGGGTCCAGGTTTCCTTTCCTGATAGATCACACATTCCATACTGGATTTGGGGTACATTTTCACTTCCTATGTCTTACTAAAATGCTTTGGCGAATCATGTGCTTTGAACTTGGCTTTCACAGTACAGGATAAACACAAAGTCAGTAACCTTTTCCGTAAAGGAGTGGGTATTAAATATTTTAGGCTTTATAGTTAACATACAGTCTCTGAAGCAAACTCAGTCACCATGGTCTGAATATTTACCATAATAACAGAAGAAAGGGGTTGGCAGTAGTGGGATACAGCTGGGGTGGGGTGAGGGGCACACAACATCAATAAGCCTACCTGATCTCAAACCCGGCAAAGTGGGGAACAAAGGGAGGTCCAAACCTTACCTGTACGACGACCACTTGTATACCTCACCCTGAATGGTACCACATACCTTTAAAATAAAATATATGTATAAAAAGAAAAAAGCCATGGACAGTATGTAAACAGATAGGTATAGTTGTGTTCCAGTAAAACTTTGTTTACAAACACTAACGTTTAAATTTCGTATAAATCCTTCACGTTCTGAAGATTGATAGTTATGCTTTGATTTTGTTCACACAAAACTCACAGGACATGCCAAAGCAGGGAACAGGGCCAGTTTTGGCACACAGGTCTTACTTTGCTCACCCCCCAGAACCAATTTTTGTACTCAATGCACTTAATGATCAATAAGATGCATTTATGTTACCAGCATAACAGATTAGATAGTCAAGAAGCCCGCTTTTTTTGTCCCACACAGCACAAGCTTCCAAGGGCCCAACTGATAGCAACAGAATCACCTGCAATTGTGCTTATAAATTATGTCTTTGCCACCACCTCCAAAACAGATTCTGATTTATTAAAGCTGAGAGATGCTGTGATAGGTTTTAAAAATAAATAAAAACCTAAAAAGTATGTATGATTTGAATGTTCAGCAGATCTTGGGAATCACTAGTTTGTAATCTCCAGTATGGTCTTGGACAAGCTAGGTCCTTGATGAATATTAGACATCAGGAAAATGCATCTCGATAACAATATTCTGAATTATTAGTAAGTTATTAGCAACGCTTTCTTTTAACATAAAAAATTTGATAAAATCCATTACTGTATTCCCATGTGCCATTTTATTATCCTCTCTTTAACTGAACATTTTAAAATATCTTGCATAATTTTTCTTTAACTTCTCCCAAATCACTACATCATTTCTGTAGATACAACTTGGTGTAATCTTAGAGTTCTCAAAAGATTTGTCTTCTCAATCACTTCATCAGACAGTGATGAAATATTTTATATTTTTGGTCAAATGTTTTGCTGGGACTCTGCACTATAGTGTCTTAAAACATAAAGACAAAGAAAAAAAAAGTGGATTTTTCGTATGCATATCTCAGACCTAGGAAGAGTCCTGCAAGTGGAGCTGACTTAGCAAGTAACTGCTCACATCTCAGTGGAATTAAACTTAATCTACCCATTGCCTTTTTATCTCCAATTAACAGTAAGCTACTGAAAGTAGATGTAGATAAAATGCCAACCAAAGCTGAATATTCAACAACGTCTGTGACATTTATGGCAAATACTGATAAACACCAGATAACCTGACCCCATGCTTTGAGTCATGCTGTTTGTACCAAGAAGGACAGCTCTGCTGAGTAATTTCCTTTAAACTGCAAAAGACAGGTAGACCAAAGAAGCTTGAGGTATAAAGAGCATGTCCTAGAAAGACTGCATTAATTAGTGATGGCAATCTTACTCTAAAGCAACCTCACTCTAAAGTACTACAGTATTGTTAAAACGTGTTATTATAATTGAATTGCTTGTTCTGTGGGGAAGGAAAAGAGTTCACTCTGAACGTACAATTGTCATTATTTAATGCCTTCAGTAATGTCACCAATCCCAGAATTCTTAGTGGATATTAGTTGAAGGTAAAAGTGGCATTTTTTTTTTGCAAAGAAAACCCCAAATCTACAAGGAGTATGAGTTAGTAGTGGCAATTTTAATCTCACTTGGCAGCCTTTACATGTGGAAATAGTTGTGATCTCAGTATTAGGAGTATGATCTCAGTCGCTTGACAACTTTTGATAGCCATAAACATTTCCTGTTTTCTACCATAATTTCTTCATACAAAAATGGAGCTAACCCATCCACTCTTCCTACCTATAGGGACTAGTTGATAATGAAATAAAATCCAAGACTTCTTAAAAAATTATTATCATGGTAACACATCCTCAGCAAAGTTTATGTGAGCTGGGTCTGCTTTGGAGCTTGAGTTTTGGGTGCCAGATTTGAAACGAGGCATTCTTCCTGAGAAGTGGGAAAAAAAAAAAAAACATAGAGGCTGAGAACCAAGTTCCTCACACAAAGCTCAAGTCTGGCCAAGCCAAGCAAACCATAGTTGGTTGTTTCTCTCCTTTGGAGGGTACAACCTTGAAGCTGGGAAATAAATCTTGTCCACAGACATGTCAGACAGCATAAAGACAGAGTCAAAGAAAATAATTCTGAAACGGAAAAGGGAGGGGAGAAATACAGTGCTCATTTTTTGCATTAATATGAAAAAGAGCATCTACTGTATTGCACCCACTTACTTTAAATTTGCTAACTATGTGTGACAGCCACATTATGCTGCAACCTCCCTCTTGTCGTGATATTCATCGTGAACTACTTCCTCAGACATACAAACATGAGCCCCCACATATCTTGTTGTGTTGTTGTTCTTTTTCTTGTTGGTGTTAGTTGGCATTTATTTTTTCAGAGGTGAATTTTGGTCAGTTGAGCTTCAAGGGTTGGCAGCACAAAGAATGAAGATGTCACCCAGACCAAAATTTGTTTATCCCCCTTTCCCTGATTTATGGCTTATCACATCTCTCCATTTATATGCTGATGTACATTCCTATCTTTTGACATAATTGCATTTTACTGAATTTATCTAAGATATTCATCCACTGCTAAGAGGATCATATGCTCTCAGACTTCATTTGCATTTTAAGGAAGTGATTTTGTTGTTGTTCCTCACTTAAAAGGAATACTTGGCTTTCCTTTGACTTCAGAATCAATTACATCATCCCTGAGTTTAAATCTTCCCTTAGCTTATTATTTGCTGTAGGAGGGGATGCAAAAAAACCCGGAATCATTTTTTGGAGGGCAGGCCCCTTATAGTACAGGCTTTCTCCTCTAGATAAGTGTTTTAGAAACCCATTGGCATCAGTGTACCAGCTTGTGTTGTTAACAGAGACCCTGTGTTGGGCTTCAGTGAATTTTTTGTTTTTTGAATCTTTCAGTACATTTGCCCATCTTGTGATGGGTGGTCTACAAACTCACCTGACCACACCTCGCTGAGTGTTCAAAAACAGCATGGTCCCAGTGTCCCACCCTCCTTATTTACCCCATCTCGCCCCAGTGATTTTTTTTTGTTTCCCCAATGGAAAAAATTCTCAAAGGGAAACAGTTTGCCAATGCGGAAGAGGTGAAACAAAACAGCAGTAACACTGAAAAGCATTAAAATTGATGGGTTCAAAACTATTTTAAGCAGTGGAAAAAGCATCTCAATAGATGTATTACATCAAATGGAGAGTTCTTTGAAGGTGACTGAAATTTGAATGTGTAAGAATAAATGCACAATTTTTTATAAATAAATTTCTGAGTTTTGTGGGATCCCCCTTCATATAGTTTTGGGTAAATTACATATTTTGTCCAGGTTCCAGTTTTTTCACTTGTAGAATGGAAGTAAGAATACAACTTCATAGGTCTGAGATAAAAATACAATTACCTAATATTTATTGATTCATTTTAATTTTTTTGAGTTGGGTCTCACTCTGTTGCTTAGACTGGAAGGCAGCGACACGATCACAGATCACTGCAACCTGAAACTCCTCGGCTCATGTCATCCTCCCTTCTCACCCCCTCAAGAAACTGGGACTACAAGCACATGCCACTACTCTAAGCTCATTTTTGAATTTTTTTCATAGATATGAGGTCTTGCTATAATGCCCAGCCTGGTTTCGGACCCTTGGACTCAAGTAATTCTCTTGCCTCAAGCTTCCAAAGTGCTAGGATTACAGGCATAAGCAACCACGCCTAACTACCTAATATTTAAAGCGCTAAACAAAGTACCTTGGCATTATGAACATAATTCTTCTTAATAAAAAAAATAAGTAAATGAGACCTCAACATTCACTTTTCAGAAATAAAAATGTCAAAAATAAAAGACAGAGCTTGTTGTTTTCTCTAACTACCAAACATGAAGTTAGATTGCGCCTTTTTCTGTCTTGTATGTTAGAGTGAGTTTTCCTATAGCCTGAAGGTAACAGCAGTTTGTTTTTTCTGTTATCCCTTGAATATGGTTTGTATCTTCCAAAACCCCATTCTTTCTGAATATCAAATGCTCACCTGGACTTCTGGTGTTAGTTCAATCTCATCTCTTCCAGCCGATCCCTTAATTTATTATTGATGGCCTCAGCTCTCTCCAATTCTGGCACTCTTCAGTCTATATTTTTTTACCATATTATTTATCAGTAGTCCCAAAACATTGGTTAGGTCAGAGGAATCACCTGGATCTTATAAATACAGATGTAGATTTCGTAAGAAAATACAATAAAACAACTTCTGGCCTGCAACCAACAAGATTCTTTCACATCAAACTATCTTTACTAACTTAAGACTTTTATGTGGGATCTGAAAACTCTGTCTAATAAACATTTTCTGTGGTGTGTATTCAGTCACAGATTTAGGGTCCCTCATGTGAGCTTAAATGTTAACGTTGTCTCTTCTAATTAGACTGATGAAGCTTGAGTTCAGGTTTAACCCTTTCACTCCTTCATGTCTCCACAGTGTGGTTCAACCCTGTCCACAGATAAGCCTCTTCTGGAAAGCTCCTAGCATATACCAATACTTGGACCCTATCAGGAACAACTGAATTATTAATCTATAGGAGTAAGATCCAGTTCTTCCTAGGTGTGCAGCCTGGGTTGAGTGGGTATTCAATAATTATTTATTGACACTGGCTAAGAGAATAGTTCATAGGAAACTATGCTGAACCAGGCTGGGGTAAAGAGAGGAATCAATTCTCCTAATAAATGCCAAGGAAGCTAAAATACACTTAAGGAAGAAGGTAAGTGAAGTAGTTTAAATTAGAAAAAAAATGTAGATATGAACATGGGCTTCTGGTTGTTGATGGCATTTGCTTGTCATGTGCCTTGGTCTTCTCACTCTTACTCAAAGCAAGTCCAGGTCATTGTCTCCACCTGCATTGCCTCATATCAACCATCACAGAGAAGGAAGTCTTGTAGGAGTCAAGGACAAAATTAGGTTCTCAAAATGGGTTTTTCTGCCTTATCTTATTGTTGCATTAATGCTGAGCTAATCTGTTTAACTCTCTCAACCAAGAAAGGCTCAGAAAACCATGCTAATGACTCAAAGGGAAAGAGATGTTGAATTAGTAGAGTTATTTGGGCATGAGCTGGCTCCAGGGGAGTGAGGAGGGTGGAGGGGGTCACTGAAAATTCTAAGCTGCTTAGTTTGCCACAGTAAAAAAATGACTCAAAAAATTTGGATCTGGCACACACATCCCAATAAATACAACACAGTCGCCTAGCCTCTTTTGCCCATACCACATCAGAAAATGAAGCAAAGGTTTTCTTTCTTACTACTCTTATTTTATATCATACTAGAGATGACTACCAGTGCAACAATGCAAAAAAAAATTATAAAATTTAAGTGTACAATTTATAGTTAGCTATAAATCTTAAAAAAATCAGATTCTTTATGTTGAAACCTACACAATAAGTCAAATAATACCTATATTAATAGGAGGACATATTGTTTTCATGTATTGGAAGGTTCAACCTTTTAAAATTGTAACTTTGCTCAAACTCATCTATAGATTTAATCCAATTTCCATCAAAATCCTTAAAAGATTAACTGTAAATATAAACAAGGTGGTTCTAAAATTCATAAAAAATGGCAAGCAAATAGAATACCTAAGACAATTTTTTTTAAAAGGAGGCATAAAACTGGAGAGATTACAATGGTTGGTTTTAAAGTTTACTCTGAAAGTACAGCAATCAAGACATTGGGGTATTTGCAAGGAAATAGACATATAATTGATGAAACTGAACAAATATTTCTGCACATATAGGGCCAATTGTCTTTGACAAAGGTAAAAGACAAGTCAATGGCATTATGAAGTCTTTTAACAAATGGTGTGACATAATGGAACATACTTATATGAAGCAAAATAAAAAACTTGATGCATTTACCATACCTCATGTAAGTACCAACTCAGAATTGACCACATATATATAAAGCATAAAAGTAAACAGGAGAAATACATTGTGGTATGGATTTAGGTAAAGAATTCTTAGAGATAAAACCAAAGCATGATATGGTAAGTAAAAAAAATTAACATTTTATTAAGTTTAAATCATGTTTGCTGTGCAAAATATATTTTTCAGAAAATGAGAGAATAATCTCATAGATAGGGAAAAATACTTGTAAATCACACATCTGATAATGAACTTCTACCCAGAATATAGAAAGAACCCTCAAAATTCAATTGTAAGAAAATAAAGACTTTTTTTAAATGAGCAAAATACTTGAACAAGCATTTTACCAAGAGAGTATGCGGAGGACAAATAAGAACATTAGACGAGGGCCAACATCTTTAGACACTGAGGTAATTCAAATTGCAGCCATAATAAGATATAACTTGCCGGGCTCGGTGGCTCAGCCTGTAATCCCGCGCCTTTGGGAGGCTGAGGTGAGTGGATTGCCTGAGCCCGCGGGTTCGAGACCCGCCTGGGCAAGCAAGACCTCATCTCTACAATAAATCAAAAAATTAGCCGGGCG
>CAUYQG010143692.1:0-24196 GCA_963574415.1 Tarsius wallacei | reverse complement strand
GTTTGTTTTTGAGTTGGAGTCTCACTCTGTCGCCCAAACTGGAGTGCAGCGGCCGCTCCCAGCCACTGCAGCCTCGACTTGCTGGGCTCCAGTGATCCTTCCGCCTCAGTCTTCCAAGTAGTTGGAACTACAAGCACGCGCTACCACACCCGGCTAATTTCTTGATTTATTGTAGAGATGAGGTCTTGCCAAGTTGCCCAGGCGGGTCTCGAACCCGTGGGCTCAGGCAATCCACTCACCTCAGCCTCCCAAGGTGCAGGATTACAGGCTGAGCCACTGAGCCCAGCTTGTACCAAGGTTTTTACTCAATATTCACACCTTGTGAATCATCAAAGACTTCATACTGGAGAGAAACCTTACAGGTGTAATGAGTGTGGCAAAGCCTTTAGTGTGCGATCAAGCCTCATTTCCCATCAGGCAATCCATACTGGAGAAAAACCTTACAAGTGTAATGAGTGTGACAAGGTCTTTACTCAGAATTCACACCTTGCAAGTCATCAGGGAGTTCATTGTGGAGAGAAGCCTTACAAGTGTAATGAATGTGACAGCCTTCAGTCAAACCTCACAACTTGTGGGGCATTGGAGAATTCATACTGGAGAGAAACCTTACAAGTGTAAGGAGTGTGGCGAAGCCTTTGGTGTTCATTCAAGCCTAGCTGTTAATCAGACCATCCATACTGGAGAAAAACCTTACAAATGCAATGAATGTGGCAAAGACTTCAGACACAACCATACCTTGCAATTCATCAGAGAATTCATACCAGTGAGAAACCTTACAAGTGTAAGGAGTGTGGCAAAGCCTTTAGTGTGCATTCCAACCTAGCTACCAATCAAGTCATCCATACTGGAAAAAACCCTTTCAAATGTAATGAGTGTGGCAAGGTCTTCACTCAAAATTCACGTCTTGCAAATCATCGAAGAATTTATACTGGAGAGAAACCTTATAGGTGCAATGAATGTGGGAAAGTGTTTAGTGTGCATTCAACCCTAATTACCCATCAGGCAATTCATAATGGGGAAGAAAAAACTTAGAAATGTAATGAGTGTGGCAAAGTCTTTACCCAAAATTCAAATCTTTCGCAACATCGACGAATTCATAGTGGATAGAACACTTGTAAGTGTGACAAGGCCTTCAGTCACAAATTACTTCTTTCACAACATCAGAGAATTCATTCTTGAGAGAATACTTAAAAATACGATGATTATGGTTAACCTGTCATTCGTTTAAGCATTAATATACATCAGAGAGTTCATATTTTTTAAAAAAGTCTTGTGACTATATTATGTATGGCAGAGGTTTTATCCAGGCTTCAGAGCTCACTCGGCATCCAAATATACATATTTGATGAAATCTCACAAATATAACATGCATGGTGAGACTATTACCCTAGGACCATGACTGTACGAAGATTCATATAAAGAATATTTTGCTGTCTACTTCCCAGTTAACCTTTGTATTATATACTACAGAATAATTACAAGCCTATGTATGTTTAAACTCCTGACATAATACATACCAGAGGTTGCAAGATGTTTGGAAATGGCTAATTTCCTTCAGGTTATAAAATGCTTTATCAAATTATTTAAGGTTCCTCGAAAAGGGCACTTTACTCTTTATAGCTTCTCAGCTGAACTTTACAATCTGTTTATTGTAAACATTCTTGTACACCTTACATGGTGTTGTCTGGGAAATAATCCAATGGATGGAAGGGCACACTCCATTAGGTGAGGATGTTTCCATTCAAGTTCCTGAAGGAGGACTCTGCCTTTTAAAATTAACTATTGCTTCAATCAGAGAGCTTTTGATGTAGCAGAGAATAATGGAAGACTATGATATTCATGCTTACTGACAGAAGGGCACTATGGGTTATGGAAAGAAATTCTACACCAACCAACCATGAAATAGAGCCAGCCAAGACCTTAGGACACTGGGATTTTTACAGGAGTAGAGTAAGTAGTAAGTTATTAGGGACTGATTGTATGGCAGAATTAGTGCAGGAAAAATGGTGGCCATCTTCTCCATTAAATGGCAATAGATATTGTATAGCAAATAATTTTTTAAAAAATTAGTCTTATCTTGAAATTGTAGAGGGAACAGTGAGGGTGGAGAGTTTAATCAAAATAGCCAGAATCCCAGGTTGTTGTATTTTTAGTAGGTTTTACTTTAACTATTGGAATCACATTTTGCTACTGTTTTTTTTTTAAGTGTCATTTGTTTACTAATAAAATTAAATTTGTGTAACTATGAATTAACATTATTTTGATCAACATAGTCTTATCCTACCTCAGTAGAATACTTCATAACAGTTAATAATGCACCATTGGGCTATTAAAATGGAAGGAACGCTGGGCACAATGGCTCAAGCCTATAATACCAACATTTTGGGAGGCAGAGGTGAGAGCATTGCCTGAGCTCAGGGATTCAAGACCAATCTGAGCAACATGGCAAGACCTTGTCTCTATACTCAATAAAAAGTGAGCCGTGCATAGTGGTGCACACCTGTAGTTCCAGCTACTTGGAAGGTTGAGGTAGAAGGATCGCCTGAGCTCAGCAGGTCGAGGCTACAGTAGCCATGAGCATGCCATTGCACTCCAGCCTGGGTGACAGAGTGAGATTCTGACAAAAAAAAAAAAAAAAAAGAAGGATTTAGAGCAACTTTTTTCCATTGTTGGATCAACACAATTTTAGGAAACGAATTCTAATTTGCACTTGAATTATTCTTTCCACACTCTACCTCAAAATGAGAATCCCTTAGAAAGGATATTTCAGATTATTACCCTCTAAAGTCTGCATTGCTGTTGATATATGCACTCTATGAATGTATTGTTGCATGCCTCTTTGCTTGTATGCCAAATAACATCCACGACATTTATCTTGATTTACATAAAGAAAATACATGTATAGCAGAAATATGACAAACAAAAAGGTGTGAGGAGTAAGGATAAAAACAAACTATTGCTTTTGTCCTTGGAATGCTCAGTGTCATAATTTCCTTAAGAATGAACACACACGAGGAATTTTATTTTATTTTTGGTTAAATAAACTACAGATTGTATATGTTCACTGTCAATACATACTTGGTAATTTTAACATAGAACTACTCCACTGGAACTGGATGGATCTCTACCTAGCGTTTAGCTTAGATATGGAGAATGATAATGCCAAGCAATGAAATTTCAAGAAAATGTTTACTTCACAATTAGACTTTCTGAGGGAAAGCAGGGTAGACATTCTAAGCTGGTGCAAAAATGACTTGAGAAAGCTGGGATAATTGAATGGCTTAGATTGTTATGGTTTTTAAAGGGTGGAGTTGGGGTGGGGACCCACATGTGGTTTGAACTTCGTTGGGTACAAAAGGAGGGAGCACTCCGGTGTTATCACCATGACCGTATGGGCCTGCAAAAACAGTAGGAAGAGGGAGAGCGGAGATGTAAGTGGTGTTAGTAGTCAAGCATCACAAAATGAAAACTGACTATTACAGCACTGAATGTTTACTCTTGAAACTCTCGACTTCTTGGTTAAGAATGACCCGATTTTCTTTGTGGTAGTAGCCAACTACATTTTCTTTCCTGCTCTACCCATAAATCCCATTACCCATTATTCTTGAAAATGTTTGTGAGGTACTATTTAGTTAAATCACCTAAAACATTTTTACACTACTTCAGTGAAAATTAATTTGTGGAAAATTTTATTATATGATAGATATCAAGCAATTTTAGCCAGAGAACACTTTCCCCAAAGCTATGCTAATGTCATTTTCTGCTTATGGTATTCTGTATACATTTCATGGTTTATTTTCTGTTGTAGTAAAATTATTTTTTGTTTTTGTGTACTCCTTTGAGAATTTCGTTTCCTTTTTTACGTTCAAATTATGTATCTAATGCATTCCTTGTGTTACTCCAGTGAAATATTTAGGTGGTACATAAATGAAGGTGTTTGGAGATAAAATTTTGTGACAAAAATGCACATAAGACAATGGTAGGTGCAAACTAGATTCTAAATATAAAAATGGAGTGTCCCTTTATGTTTTTAGTTAAATGACTATGCTGGTGTGATACAAAATGGTGAAATGAAGTCTCTTAAAATGTGAGGTATCTAAGATCAGGTGCTTGAAAATCAAGTAGGTGGGGTTAATCAGGATCTGGCCAGGTGAATGAAAATGTACTTAATAAAAAAGATACAAGGGTACCTGCATAATCAACGTTTGTATACCTAACCCTGAATTGTACCCCACATCTTTATAATAAAAATAAGATAGTCCTCTATTTTTCAGCTATACTTTGTAAGGAGATAATCTCCCTAGGTGAATCCCTGGAGGCTGTTTTGCAACTTCCCACTGGCTGGTATTCCTATTCTGAGCCAGAGGGTATTGCAGGAAAACATGACATTTGTACAATTTTTGCCATGGCAACTGACACTTAATAGATTTTCCTTAGATTCGTTTTCATCTCAAAATAATAAGTATATTTTTCTTAATAAGTGATGTATGTTTGCATACATATTTTCTTTTATATCAATCACATTTAGAGTAGGAATCACTGTATTTTGCTTTTCTGGTTTTTTTTTGTGTGTGTGTGTGACATAGTCTCACTGTCACCCAGGCTGGAGTGTAGTGGTGTGATCCTAGCTCACTGCAGCCTCTAACATGGACCCAAGCGATCCCCCCTACCTCAGCCTCCCAGGAAGCTGGGACTTCAGGCATAAGCCATCATGCCTGCCTAATTTTTAAAAATGTTTTTTGTAGAGACAGTGGCCCTGGCTGGTCTTAAGCTTCTGGCCCCAAGTGATCCTCCCATCTAAGCCTCCCAAAGTGCTGGGATTATAAACGTGAGCCACCACGCCTGCCGGGATCACTGTTATTAATCTTTTATGTGTAGTAACTGATTGAGTCTTCATCTCTCTGAAATAAGTACTGTTGATATTCTCATTACACAGGTGAGGAAACTTAGGACAAAACAGACTAATAGACTCATCCGGTCACATCCCAGTAAGTGACTGAATCAGGATTTGAATCCATGTTGTCTGGCTGAATAGACACATCTTTTAACCATAGTGCTACAGTACCAATGCTACTTATTTCTGTCCTTCAACTATTCAACATCTATACTTATTTTGTTAGTAACTCTTGTCCTTTTAAAATGGTTTATCTTCATATATAATTGTGATTGTGACTATTAATTAGAGGTACACTTATTACCACATAATCCTATGAGAAATATCCTTTACAGGGGAGGCATCCAGTCCCTAAGTTATGAGTTTTTTATTCTTAAATATTAGCTCAGACCGGGTGCGGTGGTTCAAACTTGTAATCCTAGCACTTTGGGAGGCCAAGGTGAGAGGATTGCCTGAGCCCACGGGTTCAAAAGCAGCCTGGGCAACTTGGCAAGCCCTCATCTTGAAAATAAAATTTAAAAAAAAAATTAGCCAGTCATGGTGGTGTGCACCTGTAGTTCCAGCTCCTTGGAAGACTGAAGCAGAAGTATCTCCTGAAACCAGCAGGTCGACGCTGGAGTGGCTGTGAGCATGCCACTGCACTGCAGCCTGGGCAATGAAGTGAGACTCCAGCTCAAAAAAATAAAATAAATATATATATATACACACATATGTATATATTTATACACACACACACATATATATATAAGCTCAGTGAACTGCAGTTAACAGTTCACCAATGGTGACAATGACAGTGCAAACTTATTGAGCTGAGGCTATTTTTAAATCTGTGTCCACTGCTGGTTTCCAAAGACAATTGCAGGTTTATAATACATATCACCAAACATATTTTGGAGTGTTTGGTAGAAGAAGCTTTTTCCAGTGATCTCTGAAGGCAGCCAGGGATCACATGTAGGAAGCAGAGTGTACTGAGGTCTGATGTTTGATGGATCATGATGGAATCTTTGTATGTTTACTTGCTTTCTATACCTGCTTCAGTGAAATGTCTCCATGTTTTTGTTCATTTCCTAATTTGATTATTTTTCTATTTTTTGTTAAGTCATTCTAGAAATCTTTATACATTCCACAAATCAGTTTTATGTCAGATATAGGTGGGCAAGTATTTTCTATACTTTGATAACTTTTCTTTCATCATCTTAACAGTTTGTTGAGTTTGGGTCTTACTGTGTTGCCCAGGCTAGAGTGCAGCGGTACAATCACAGCTCACCACAGCCTCAACCTCCTGGCTCAGGTGATCCTTCCCATCAGCCTCCCAAGTAGCTGGCTAATTTTTTTAAAAGTTTTTTTGTAGAAATGAGGTCTTGTTATGTTACCCAAGTTGGTCTCTAACTCCTAGGCTCAAGCAATACTCCCATTTCAGATTCCCAAAGTGCTGGGATTGCAGGCAGGAGCCACCATGTCCAGCCCTATATTTTCTATTTGATGGCCTTTCTTTCATCATTTTGATAAAGTTTTTACAGATCAAAAAATTTAAATTTGGCTGGGTATGGTGGCTCATGCCTGTCATCCTAGCACCTTGGAAGGCTCAGGCAAGAGGATTGCCTGAGCCCAGGGGTTTGAGACCAGCCTGGGCAACTTGGCAAGACCTCTTCTCTACAATAAATCTAAAAATTAGCCAGTCATGGTGTCATGCACCTGTAGTTCCAGCTACTTGGAAAGCTGAGGCAGAAGGATTGCCTGAGCCCAACAGGTAGAGGCTGTGGAAGCCATGAGTATGCCACTGCACTCTAGCCTGGGTGATAGAGTGAGACTCTGACTCAAAATTTTTTTTAATTTGATGCAATCCAGTTTCCTGAAACTATTAAAAAATTAACTCAGGCTCGGTGGCTCAGTCTGTAATCCCGCGCTTTGGGAGGCTGAGGTGAGTGGATTGTCTGAGCCCGCGGGTTCGAGACCCACCTGGGCAACTTGGCAAGACCTCATCTCTACAAAAAATCAAAAAATTAGCAGGCGTGGTAGCGCACGCCTGTAGTTCCAGCTACTTGGAAGGCTGAGGCGGAAGGATCGCCGGAGCCCAGTGGGTCGAGGCTGCAGTGGCCGGGAGCGGCCACTGCACTCCAGTCTGGGCGACAAAGTGAGACTCCAACTCAAAAAAAAAAAAAAAATTAACTCGTGAGTCATGCTTTTGGTGCCATGTCTAAGAATACCTCACCAAGTTATTGATTTTGAAGATTTTGCTTTATTTTCTCTAAGTCTTTTACAGTAAAAAGTTTTACGGTTTGATATTTTACATTTAGGCTATGGTTACTATTGAGCTAACATGTACAGTTGTGAAATCTCAGTGAGAGATTCTTTACTATTTTTTCTACTATAGATTCTTTACTATTTTTTCTACTATCGATTTTTAGTCGGTCCAGCATTAGTTTAAAAAAAAGTTTTCTCCATTCAATTCCCTTGGCAACTTTAACAAAAATCAGTTGGAAGTATGTGTGGAGGCTATTTCTGCATTTTTTTTTTTTGAGTTGGAGTCTCACTCTGTCACCCTGACTGGAGTGCAGTGGCCGCTCCCGGCCACCGCAGCCTCGACCCACTGGGCTCCAGCGATCCATCCACCTCAACCTTCTAAGTAGCTGGAACTACAGGCGCGCGCTACTACACCCTGCTAATTTTTTTGATTTATAGTAGAGATGAGGTCTCGCCAAGTGCCCAGGCGGGTCTTGAACCCGCGGGCTCAGGCAATCCACTCACCTCAGCCTCCCAAAGCGCGGGATTACAGGCTGAGCCATGAGCCCGGCTTATTTCTGCATTTTCTATTGTGTTCCATTGGTCTGGGTGTCTCTCAATGCATGGATATCACATGATTTTTTATTACTTTTACTGCATTAAAAAACTTGAAATCCCACTTATATACCTAATCCTGGATTGTACCCCACATCTTTAAAATAAAATAAAATTTTAAAAGGACAATCTAAACGATAATAAAAAGTAAACACAGGCAATGTTAAAAAAAAAAAAAAGAAAAAAGCTTGAAATCTAGCCAGGTGGCTCACACCTGTAATCCTAGCACTTTGGGAAGCCAAAGTTGGAGGATTGATTAAGCCCAAGAGTTTGAGACCAGCCTAGGCAACAGAGAGAGACCTGTCATTGGACAATAGAGATAATTTTACTCTTCCTTCCCTTTTCAAATATTTTTATTTCTTTTTCATGTCAAATGATTGGATTTAGTAGTTTCAGTATTATATGGAATAGAAGTGGCAAGAGGCAACATTCTTGTCTTTATCCCATATCTTAGAAGAAAAGTTTTCAGTGTTACTGAAATGGTTATGTTAGCTTTGGTCTTTGCATGTATAGTTTCATTGTGTTGAGGGAAGTTCCTCTTATACCATTTTGTTTGACAGTTTTTATTATAAATGGATATTGAATATTCTCAAATGCTTTTTCTGCATTTATTGATTTGCATATATTGGACTCATATTCCAGGGAAAAATCCCTCTTGGTTATGGTGTTTAATCATTTGGATGTGCTGTTAAATTTAATCTGTTAGTATTTCCATGAGGATTCTTGGATTTGTGTTCATTAGGGATATTAGCATGTAGTTTTCATTTCTTGCATATCTTTGGCTTTGGTATCAGGGTGATGGAGGTCTCCGAAAATAAGTTTAGAAATGTTCCCTCTTCTAGTTTTTGAAAGAGTTTAAGGAAAGTTGTTATTCATATTCTGTGAATGTTTGGTAGAATATACCACCATATGACTTTTGACTTTTTTGTTGAGAGGTTTATTATTATTGATCCAGTCTTATTTGTTATTAGTCTGCTCAGACCTTTTATTTCCTCTTCATTCAGTTTTGTTTCATAAGAATTTTAAGAAATATATATGGTTGTATGTTTCTAAACATTTATCCACTTCTTGTAGGTCATCCGATGTACTGGTGTATAATTGTTCACAGTATAACAGATCTTCAGATTTCCATTTGTTCAATATAGTTTCGTTATAATATTGATGAGAAAAATAATCAGTTCCCAGTCGGGGAGGGCCACTGTCTGTGTGGGGCTGACATGAGGATGTCTGGGTATGTTTTTCTCTAGGTACTTCAGTTTCCTCCCAAAGGTGTGCATACTAGGTTAACTAGCATGTCTAAACTGTCCCAGTGTGACCGAGGGTATGTGTGAGTTTGCAAGTGCCCTGTGATGGGATGGTGTCCTGTCCAGGATTGGTTCCTGCCCTTTCCCCTGAGCTTCTGGGAGAGGCTGTGACTACCCCCCACCTTGAACTGAAAAAAGAGGATTGAAAAATGAATGAGTGAATGGATATGAATTATTACAAAAATTAGTTCAAAGTATACAACAATCATATAGAAATATGACAGTAAACCCCTGTGGTACAAAAACACTCAGTCTATTTGTTACTGTTCTTGAACTGTCGTGGGAAGAAGTGCCCCCAACAATTTTTGTTTTGTGAATAACTTATTCCTTGATTTAACCCACCACCACTATCACCACCATCATGCTCCAATTCACCAAAAATTGGACAAATAATTATTTTTCTTGTTTTTTATTAATCTTTCGTAAATGTATATATAGGTCACACTTATTTCAATGTTTAATATTAAAACAGTTTTGGGTCTTTATTTAGAAGTTTGGACCAGAACATCTCTGCTATTGCCTTTCTGAGCTATGATGTGGCTATGTGCTCTTTGAGCTATGGCCAGACCATGTTTTCTTAAGCTTTGGCACTCTCCCCTACCTTGGGGAGGTGAATCACCTCTTTCTCACTCTCTCTAATTTACTTTCTCAACAAACTATATTCTCTAATCTAAAAAAAAAGAAGTTTGGGAATGTTTTGTGACCAGAAATATGTCACATATTTAACCCTTAATTATATCAATTAGCCTATTGATATATTGATAGGATTGGTTTTGTTATATGTTGTTTTGCTTAAAGTCTCAGTTTCCAAGAACATATTGACAACATTAAGTGAGGACTTAAAATACTTCCTTTTATCCCAAGATATCTATTCTAATGACTCCTCCTTTATCCTTTTAAACATTTTAAAAAATTTTTGTATATGATGAGAGACATAAATCCCTTTTGTTGGGAGCCAGCCATGGAGGCCTGCCTGATGACAAAGTCCAGGGGGCTGAAGACCCCAGGTCGCAAAGCGAACCTGGGCAGCTGAGACCCTTGCTTCTTCTACTTTTGTTATTAGTGCAGCCTAAAAGTTCTGTACAGTCTGAGGATGGAAAGCAAAATTCCACTCATGCCTCCACTACCCCTTGCAAAAAAGGCAAGAGGGGAATTCATGAAAAAATTACCTTCCCTTCATTTGAATTCCTCCCTAGGTTTCCACGTCCCTGGCCTCCTGGTATTAGATCACACAATCACTTGATTAAACATTGTAGTTGGGAAAATTGTAAAAAATTAGAAGGTGCTCGATTTAATGTTTGTCAGGGAACTCACTGGCCTTGCCAGGAAATTATCTATAGAGATTTTAAATATGTGCGGGTAGATAATCACTTGTAAGATTTTATTTCTTCTGATTGGCGACTAATTGGAGAAACTTGAGAAGCTACGTTTGTATTTTTAGGAAGAGTGCCAATGCAAAAATTACATTTACTTTATTTCTTAATTTCTACATGTGGTATATTATGCTTAAGAAATTAACAATCACATAAATATTAGAGTACCCTTGGCTTTATTTCCCTTTGTTAAGGAGGTTTGTAATTCTGGTTAGAGATTGTAACTGAGATGACTTGAGCCTGGGAGACCCTTTGTTTTACAAACATTAAAGCCCAGTCTCCCTAACAGGGGATAATTGATGCAGATTGTAAATACCAGGTGTGACATCGTGGAAAACTAGTCAGGCCAACTTTCGGTTAAAAAACCTTGAGAATGCTGTTTACCCCAGCTAGTTGCAAATTGCTGTGTGAAGGTCACAGGTGTGACTTGCTAATCTATGTAACAATTATAGTGCTTAGAACTTGGTAGTGATTTATAATGTAATGGTTGTAGAAATAAGTAAGTTTTGTATGGACATTAAGAAATGATAATCATTAGAAAATGTTAGGAGCTTATAAAATTTACAGTTAATGTTTAGAATAATAATTTTTTAAGATAAGACATTAAGAGAATTTGTAACTCATTGTACGTAAATAAACATGTTTGATGTTATAGTTTTAGAAAGAAAACAGTACATCATTATGGTTAAAGTTTAATAATAATTAATATGACTAGTATGAAATTAATAAGTTTAAGAGTTAAGGAAAATAAGAATAAATAGAGTAGTGTAATGAAGTTTGGTAAAGAACTAAAACATTGTTGTGCAGAAAAACAATATGTTGTGAAAGGGAAAAGAAGCAGCCTCTGACCCTGGGATTACAAGGGGGGATCAAAGAAATGGCTTCAGCCTTGAAACAAACGTTACTCCCTTCCTGGAGACTTTTTGAAGTTTTTTTCCTCTGTAAACATTGCAAGATTAATTGTATCCTTACCCGCCACACTTGCATAATTAGCACACCCGCTTCTGTAAACTCTCTAGCTTGCTGATATCAGCAGAATATTGCAATAAGAGCTCTGGAAAATGTCCAACTCTAACTTTAGCTAACTAAGATGTAAGCTAGGACTACTTAAGGAAGCTCATAGTGTTAGCTCGGGGCCATCTTGCTTGGAATTCTCTTCCTGCAAGCAGTCGCCAGCTGGCAGAGCCTTGACTAATAAACTTCTCCTTTGTTAATATTGAGTCGGTGGGCCGTTGTTATTTAACCGCTCGGACCCTACTTCATATGGGGGCTTGTCTGGGAGAACTGAGTGCTTAAATTGCACCCATTTTAACCAACGGGCCTTGTGGGGCTGCATCCCTGCGAACTCTCTGGGTTCGATTGGGCCTGTATCTCTGACAGACTCACAACACCCCTGGAAGCCCTCAGAGAGGTAAGTCATATTACTGATTTCTGTTTTGAATGCACTCCTGTAGAGACCCTCAGGAAATCTGGATGCAGCGCTAACTCTGGGGTCTGAGGTCCTAGTGAGACGTCACTGGGATCTGTTTTGCCCTCAGGCAGTCAGATCTCTCTGTTCAGTTTTTGCTGTCTTGTTTGTGTGTTCAGTGTTTGTTACTGTTGTGTCTGTTATTGTAATTAATATCATGGGTGGGACAGGAGCCCCGCCTTTATGCCCACATGGGATAATTTCCAACAGCTTCTCCAAGCTCTCTTCACCGCAGAAGACAGGGAGAGAATCCGCCAGGAAGCAAGGAAGTTAATCCTGGGACCTGACAGCCGGCCAGCAACATGCACAATTGGAGCACATCTTTCCCCCTGATAGACCAAACTGGGACCCTAACACTAATCATGGTAGGGAGTGTCTCACCACTTATTGCTGGACTCTGTTGGGGGTTTCCGGGCTGCTGCAAGGTGCCCCACAAATTTATCTAAGGTGAGTGAAGTCACTCAAGGGCCACAGAAATCTCCCACCGCTTTTCTGGAGTGTCTCATGAAGGTCTATTGGACATACACCCCAATAGACCCAAAGGCACCAGAAAACCGGAGGGCATTAGTCATAGCCTACATCTCCCAGTAGGGCCCTAATATATATATATATATATTTTTTTTAAAAGCTGGTTAAGTTGTTATACGTCGTTTAATGGGACATGTCATCTTTTAAAAACTTAATTGGCACATGTTTCTTTATGTCATTGTATGTTTCCCTCCCTTCCTTAGCCTGTGTTCTTCTTCACTGAAGGAGTTCATTCTAATCCGCCTGTAAAGAAACATAGAAATATCTCTTATATGCTACTTAGCCTTTTGATAACTCAGTGCAAGTTAATGTAGCCTTGGAAAAAATAATTTTGTAATCTTTCTCTGGCAACTAAGGAACTAAATAAACTGTTCTTGTTTTCAAATGCTAAAAGCCAGGTTAGTTAAAAGTAAATCTGTTTCTAAAGGTTTAGGCCTTGCCTAAAATCACAGTCAACTGCTTGTCCCTGTAAAACTGTTAGAAAGTCTCTTAGAGTCCTGTAATGTATGCTGAGTCCCTACTTTATATTGTAATGCTAAATAACACTACTGCCTGCCTTTTTGGCTATGCTTAACTAGCACACCTCTTACAAAACTGGTGAAGTTTTAAATGCTAAATACTTTGCAGGACTTAATAAAGCATGGGAACTGGCCATTCCCACCCGATTAAGTCACCTTGTAAGCTCAGTACTTCACCTAAGGGACAGGTCAAGTACTAGGCACACTCTGTGGAGCATAAAGTGAAACCTAATCACTCTCATTTAATTGTCCACATCTTACAACTAAGGCTACTGTTTAGCAATTCATGAGGATTTTTGACAATTTTGCCTGTTCATAATTAGGAATAAGTAAAAACAGATCATTTTACATCTATGTGGTCTATTCACTCTAAAAAGGTTTTGTACCAGGCCATTTTGTAGACATCATTGGAAAGTCGTGAAGCAAAAACAAAAAAAACAAAAAAAAAAACTGAAAGTGGTGGGGGTGCTTCAAGGAAGTCTGAGAACACTCAGCCTGGAAGAAGTCATCAGGGTTCCAGGGATTTCTAGCATTGCTGTTTATGACTTTATTTAGTTGTTTGTTTGAAAATTCTCCTTTGAGAAATAAATTGCAAGCGTTCAAAACAAATTCTGGGTTTTCAAAAAACCTGACCAAGAAAATATGTAATAATCTATACCCTCAAGCATCCCAATGGGACAGATTTTAAATAATTAAACCAAATTAAAATTTCATGGTTTAAAATTAAAAAAATAAAATAAAATAAAATAAAATATTCTTTTTTTTTTTTTTTTTTTGAGTTGGAGTCTCACTCGGTTGCCCAGACTGGAGTGCAGTGGCTGCTCCCGGCCACTGCAGCCTCAACTGGCTGGGCTCCAGTGATCCTTCCGCCTCAGCCTTCCAAGTAGCTGGAACTACAGGCATGCGCTACCACGCCCAGCTAATTTTTTGATTTATTGTAGAGATGAGGTCTTGCCAAATTGCCCAGACGGGTCAAAAGTTCTATATGCAAAGGAAAAAAAATTTATTTCACTACTTTGCAAACAAGATTATATCCTATAGAATGTTAAATGCCTAACTCCAGAGGCTTAACTCAGGACTATGAATACCAAACTCCCAATTATAAAAAGCCTCTGAAGTTCATAGAAACTGAAACATTAAGAAAAAAAGAAAAAGAACTCGAAAATGAGCACCAGCCAGAGAAAAGGTAAACAGACCTTTTGGCAGTTGCCCCTAAAGGCAAAGCTCCAGCCACCCAAAAGAGGCCTAATAAAAATAAACCTGCTAAGGGTGATTGTATCAGCTGCTATGAATGTAGTCAGTCTGGGCACTTAAAGCACAATTGTTCTTGATGGCCTAAGCCCGCAGGACCTTGTCCAACATACAGATTAAAAAGCCACTGAAAGAAATGGTGAGGTCTCTCCCGAAGCGGGGGGAGGAAACACCTAGCTCAGTGATAGTGGCTGTTAACTGAAGGGGGAGGGGCACGGCCCAGAGCAGCGTTTTGTTTGCCATCAACCCAGAGAATCCTTGGGTCTATATGAATGTGGCTGGGGTCCAAATTAATTTCTTAATTAATAATAAGGCTAAGTTTTTAGCCCTTGTGCTCATGCTGAACTTCTTTCTCCTAAAACCTGCTCTCTAGTGGGATTAAAGGTGTTCCAAAAGTTAAATGTTTCACCAAATGGTTACTAAAAGGTGAATTCAGATTATAATTGTAAAAGGTTATCTATAAATAAATAAAAAGGGAAAGCAAAAAGCAAAGAAAAAAATATAAAAAGTGTTGTTAGTATACAAATAAGGTTTTAGTAAATAAGGTTTTAGTAAGAAAAAAATAAAAAAGAAGAAATATAAGAAAAAGGATATTTTTATATAAGAGGGAGTCTTATATGGTAAACTTCTGTCCTATAATAAAGTAAATAGTTATCTAAGAATTTTTTTAAAAGGGGGTTAAAGAACAAAAATAAAATAGTATAAGTGTGCCAAAAATGGTTTAAGAAAAGTTTATGAAAAAAATATATACAGAAAAAAGTTCTGTAAACAATCTAGGCATAATAAAGTCATTTCTGGATGCAAGTCTCCAAACATTTTTGAATTTCTCTTCAAATTTTATATAAAATTTACTTGAGTGCCTAGTTCAAATTATAGTCTAAAACAATCTGTCAGGCTATCATTATAGTCCAGAAATACAAAAGCTGGTACTTGTAATAAAGCCACAGAAATTAAAGTTTATCATTTAAGTTATGCTAATAACTTCAGACCTTTAGCTTTTGTATGAAAGGTAATCAGCCACTGCCTAAAATTGTCAAAATGTATGCCTGACTTTATTCCTTTTATTAAGCTAGAATCCAGTAATTTCATGCCCACATAATGGTCATGCAAGAATTCCAGCCAGTGCCTACAAACAATGCCACTGCTGAAACAAATCTGGATGCCTCAAATCAGACAGGGAGAGATTTTCGATCTCTGGCTAGGCAGGACTGTGCCCATTATCAGCTCTGAAGAAATTACAGAAGACCTTCCACCCCTCAGCACCCCAAATAATTATGGGATCAAAAAAATCTCTAAAGAATAAATAATTAAGGCAGGGTAGCTAGCACAGGCTAGACATAAATAAATTTCCTATAGGTAGGTTTTAAAAGGTGTTCAAACATTTCTACTGCAGGCCAAGTGGCAACCTATCCCACCCCTTGGCAAATCCAGGGAAAACTCCATCAAATGTAAAACTAGGACAGTACAATCCTTCAATTTGCGGTTCAGCATAATAATCACTAGAAATCCTTTAAAGACACAAGTAAACTAAACATAGGTATTTTGTATTGCATCACTCAGAATCCAAGTCCCTGAAATGGAATTTGTTAAACCTTTAAAATTGTTTAACAGTAGGCCTTTTTCCTACACCTCTGAAGGAAAGAGGACCACAAACATAAATGCTCAAAAAAAAAGGAAAATGTTTGTCCTGATGTGGGGTCCCAGTCTGGCCTGTCAGGGGGAAGATACGCTCCAGACGTACATGCTCAGCCGGTTGGCCGTCGGGTCCCAGGATTAGCTTTCTTGCCTCCTGCTGAATTCGCTCCCTCTCTTCCACAGTGAAGAGGACCTAGACCATGAAAGGCTGAGCTCCCATCCCCTCCACATTCACCCCTGCGGCTTGCCACAGAGGGAGGATGACCAGGGTTTCCCCCGAGGTCCCGGAGGTTGAGTCCGGACTTGTTAGCTGGTGGGGGGCTGTTGGGCTCTCCACAGGAGGCAGAGGGAGAGTGGGGTAGAGGGACTGGTAGGAGGAATCACTCCTAGAATGTGCTGGACTAAAGATTTTTCATCCTCCCTGTCCCTGTCCTGCTGCAGGATATGATGGTGAAATCTCATCATTTTCTGGTGGAGGCGGGAGGATTGGAGGCTTAGCTTTAGTAGTTTCCTGTAAGGCTAAAACATGAAGAGGGTTAGATTCAGCCTTCCTCATCCATGACAGCTGCCATAGGACGAGGTAGTACCAAGCAGTGATGTATGGAATCTGGTCCGGGTTGCGTCGGTAGATGATCTGTTGATCTCTCTCTATTGCTGAAGGGTTAAAAGTTCCTTCTGATGGCCAATTACTGTTTGCAAGATTTGACCATTCAGAAGAACAGAGAGTAGTTAGCTTATCCCTAAATACCTGGTCTCCTGTTTGCTGTGCAGCATTTTGGAAGTCTTTAAAATGATGCAAGACCAGTTCTAGGGGGGTGTTTGGAAGAGAGCCTGACTGCCCCATGACATCAACAATAAGAAGAGCAATAGAGGACATGACAGTTATGAACACAAAGCACAACGAAACCCAAAACAGGGGACCCTGGTGACGTCTCACCAGGACCCTGGACTCAGGAAGTAACGCTGCGTCCAGCTTTCCTGGAAGTCCAAACAGATGTGTGCACATACAGAACAGGAATCTGGCTTACCTCTCTGAGGACTCCAGAAGCGTTGTGAGTCTGCCAGGGATGGCGAACACTGAGCCCACCCGGCAGTCGGCTGCCTGAGAGTCTGTTCCAGGCCCGTCCAACAGCCAGCTGCTCTAGTGCTAATGAACGTCACGAGTCTATGGGCTAGCAGGCTCACAAGGCCAATCAGCATGAAGGACCGTGTCAAGCACTCGTTTCCCGGCCAATGCACCAAAATGATGTGGGGTCTGAGCATTTGATTCATGGCACCAACACACAATTTACCAAGAGAGAGATTTATTAACCAGTTTCGACTGGCCAGGCCACTCACCAGACTTACAAGTCTCTAGGCAAAGGCCCCATACTGTGGCTGGGGCCTTTCTTAAATATGCAAAAGCCCACCTAATCCACAAGGCTGATAATTCAAATTCAAACAACACAAAGACCACCAGAAGAGGGGCTTGCCTGTCACAATTAGAACAAAACAGAGAAAAGCCTGCCAGAATTTGAAAGGGGCTTATCACACAACACTCACACACTGTCAGCAGGGGTCACAGAAGCAGAAAAAGCTGGTTAACTTATCTAACATAGCCGCTTGGGGCTTCCAAGTAGGGCATTCTTTCCAGGGTTTCCAAGAGTTACTAAGTTTTAGGGGAGAGGTCACAGCACACAGTTTCAGCATACTTAATATATGAGGTTATAGTTTCGTTACATTTCACATAATTCCTCACACTTAATATATAAGGCTTCACACAGGTTCCACACAATTCATCACCTCTTACAGTCCATTTGGGACAAATTTTAATCACAGTTTGTAAGCTTTTTCCCTAGACACTTCTTAAACCAGAAGAAACTCAAACACCCCAGGGGAGTAAGTGCTGCTAACAATAAAAGAAAGAAACAATTTTAAAAAAAAAAAAAAACCTGTAAAAAAAAAAAACCTAAGGGTGGTCCTATTCCTATACTAGTTTATAAAATTTAAATACCTAACTTCTCTATCATGATAAAACCCCTCTATGAAGCCTCACAGGGGGATGGACAAAAGTCCCTGCTATGGGAAAAGGCCCCCAAACAGGCCTTTAAAAAAATTAAACAGGCTTCTTACCTTTTAAAATTTTTTATGGGTAGCCACCCCCTCTCAATTAAGGGCATACAGGGAAACTTAAAAAGAAAAATTAAAAAGTCTTACCCTAAAACAGCAAATGCAAGCCTTAGGTTCGGTCCTAAATGCCATCCATGGTCAAGTCAAAAAATGATTGCCAATTAGTTTAACTACCAATGCCCATTCTTTTAAGCCAGGTAATATGGTATGGGTAAAAGAGTGAAATGCACAACCTCTAAAGCCCCTCTAAAGGTGGCCATTTACTGTTCTTTTATCTACCCCGACTGCAGTCAAAGTAGCTGAAGTAGTTCCTCAAATCCATTATAGCAGAATAGGACTGGGAGTGCACTGCAGATTCAGCAACACCCCTTAAGCTGACCATTCGGAAAGTCAAAATTTCTCAAGCCCTGGTCTAAAAGCCTGAGGATACTTCAACCCCTGCTTCAGTCACACACCGGAGGCTAACTGATCAATGCGTGGCAGAAAATTAAGGATTCAGCTTAAGAACTCAGTGGACATTACTGATAAGCCATTGTTTTGCTTTGTTAACCTTTATATTTGCTGAACTGTTTGTCATTTTAATTGCTGTAAAACTAACTTTATTTACTATAAAATTAAGCAGGTAAACCCCTTGGCCGAAGTGGTGCTCCAGAATAAAAGGGGCTTAAACTTCCTCTTCATGAAACAAGGGGAATTGTGCATGGCCTTGGGAGAAGCTTGTTACTTCTATGCCAACAAGTCAGGGAAAGTATGAAAAACCCTCGCTCAAGTTAAAAAAAAAAATCAGCGAGAGTTACAAAATCAAGCCTTGGGGAACTGATATCAGTCCCTCTTCTCTTGGTCCCCCTGGTTCACCACCCTATTTTCAGCAGTAGCCGGCCCTCTCCTCCTACTCTTAATAGGCATTACTGTGAAACCTTGCATTATCAAGCATCTTCTAACTTACATTAAAAACAGTATCATGCCTGTAAAAATAATGGTTCTCAGGTCCCACTACATTCCCTTGTCTGAAGAGTCAATGATTTGACTCTGCACAACTGAAAGGGGGGAATGTGAAAGGGAAAAGAAGCAGCCTCTGCCCCAGGGATTACAAGGGGGAATCAAAGAAATGGCTTCAGCCTTGAAACAAATGTTACTCCCTTCCTGGAGACTTTTTGAAGTTTTTTTCCTCTGTAAACATTGCAAGATTAATTGTATCCTTACCCGCCACACTTGCATAACTAGCACATCTGCTTCTGTAAACTCGCTAGCTTGCTGATGTCAGCAGAATATTGCAATAAGAGCTCTGGAAAATGTCCAACTCTAACTTTAGCTAACCAAGATGTAAGCTACTACTTAAGGAAGCTCTGAGCAGCGACTCGGGGCCATCTTGCTTGGAATTCTCTTCCTGCAAGTGGTCGCCAGCTGGCAGAGCCTTGACTAATAAACTTCTCCTTTGTTAATATTGAGTCAGTGGGCCGTTATTTAACTGCTCAGACCCTACTTCAATGTCTTAAGAGAAAGTTATCTATTCTTAAAAATTCACTGAAGCAGACAGTACGTCATTGGGATTTAGATAATGGTTCAAGAAGAAACATCAAAAAATACTGTCTGTTTCACTGTGGTCGACTAATTGTGTCTGATGCCAAAAATTTTCAAAGACTACTTCTTTGTAAAAAAAAGTATATAATCTGGATGTGAACTAATGATAAATGGCATTTGTCCTGCAGAATCAGGTGTCCCAAGTTTTTTTTTTTTTTTTCTCTCTCTCTTTTGCCGACTCCGTCTCTCCTTCAGAAAACCCTAGTCTGCAGGAGCTGACCTCCTGCACCCTCTGGTTTTATTTACATAAGTCTTTTCTCTCTTATTCTCAGTGTAGGTAAGGGTTTGGAGAGAGAGCAAATTTATTTTCAACACATGGCTCTTATATAGTGCAAAAATCACATAAGGGAGGGCAAAACCACACAAGCAAGATATATGTTAATGTCTAAGCTAAATCACACAAGCAGAATATATGTTAATGATTAAACTATGCTTATCTTAACATCTATGTTAAGTTAAGGGCAAGGCAATCACTTAAGGCAGACAGCCTCCGGGCTAGGCATGGTCGAGGTCACACTGCTCTGCTATCCGCAGAATAACAGCCAAATGTGAGGGTAGATGAAGGAAGTATAGGCTTGGTTCCCTGAACACAAGCCAAGAACCATAAGGACCTTGTCAGCTTATATTCTGATTTCCTTCGGGTTTGTCAATTTTGTTTAGTTTTTTTTTTAATAAGTCAACACCTAGTTTTGTAAACTCCGTATATTCTCTATTTTATTTATTTTTGCTCCAACCTTTATTATTTCCTTCCTTTTGCTACCATGGGCTAAGATTTTTTTCCTAGTCCTTGAGGTTTAAAATTAGGTTAATTAGTTTTCTCTTCTTTTTAATAGAGTTCTTTGATATTATAAGTGTCCCTCTTAATGCTTTTGCCTATAATTTTGGTACATTGTGTTTAGACTTTTGATTATTTTGTGAAATTTGCTAAATTCACTTTTAAAATTTCCTTGTTGACCTGAGGGTTGGTAAACTGTGTTGCTTAGTTTTTATGTATTTGTAAATTGCTTAATTTTTTTGCTATTATTAATATCTTATTTTATTCCCTTGTATTTAGAAAAGACACCTGGACTGATTTTCATCTTTTCAAATTTGTTAAAACCTGTTCTGTTTTAACAAAGGTTACTTTGTTAAACCTGGGATAGGTTACTTAACATGTAACCTATTCCAGAGAATGTTCTGTGTGTTCTTCAGAAAAATGTGAATTTTTTTTTTTTTGAGTTGGAGTCTCACTCTGTCACCCAGACTGGAGTGCAGTGGCCACTCCTGGCCACTACAGCCTCGACCTGCTGGGCTCCGGCGATCCTTCCACCTCAGCCATCCGAGTAGCCGGAATTACAGGCACACGCTACCAAGCCTGGCTGATTTTTTTTTTTTTTTAATTTATTGTAGAGATGAGGTCTCACCAAGTTGCCCAGGCTGGTCTCGAACCCGTGGGCTCAGGCAATCCACTCACCTCAGCCTCCCAAAGTGCGGGATTACAGGCTGAGCCACTGAGCCCAGCTAAAAATGTGAATTCTTGTGTGGAAAGTTCTATATATGTCTGCAATGTTCATTTGGACTGGAGGTTGGTTGGTCTGCTGTTTCCATATTCATGTTCTAACTGGATAATCTAGTCATACAGAGTAGGGTATTAAAATTGCCTATTATGGTATTATCTCTGTATACACATACATATATATTTACAATTGTTATATGTTACATGAATTGTTCTTATCATTTTATCATAAACATAATTGTGTTGGGATAATTTTTACTTAAAATCTGTTTTGTGTGACAATAGTCACCTCTGCTCTCTTTTAATGATATACAGGGAAAGTGAAAAAATTTTTCTTCATTCCTTCATGTTGAGCCTTTGTGTCTCCTTAACTATAAAGTGAGTTTCTTCTAGACAGCATATATTGGTTTTATTGTTATTGTTGTTTGTTATTATCCAGTCAGTCATGCTACATCATTTGATGTGGGAGTTTGTTGGAGACCACTGCCCTGCTTGAACTTTGCTGAAGGCATACTTGGCTATGTGCAAAGGCATAATCAGCCAACAATGCTTATGGTGACAAAAGCCAGACAGGCATGTATGCTGAGGCAAGTTCTAAAGTGCAATGTCCTTTGTGTTAGATTAGGTAAAGAAGTTATACACTGACCACTTTGTTTTGCAAGCAGTTGCATTATGTCCTGTAAACAGTCACATTTCATTGCTTATGGTCATAACAAGAAAGTTTCCATGTTACTGCCTGTACCTTGTTTTTCTTTTTTTTTTTTTTGAGTTGGAGTCTCACTCTGTCACCCAGACTGGAGTGCAGTGGCCACTCCCGGTCACCGCAGCCTCGACCTGCTGGGCTCTAGCGATCCTTCCACCTCAGCCTTCCAAGTAGCTGGAACTACAGGCGTGCGCTACCACGCCCGGCTAAGTACCTTGTTTTTCAATACCTGCTTAAACACGTTATTTTTACTAATAAAAGTCTGGTGGTAAGAGACTCAGGGCCTTTGACCTGTGAGGCAAAGTGTCCCCTGGTTCCCCCACCTTCTAGTTCTAAAAGTGTTTTGTGAATTGTGTTATATGGCGCCATTCCTTTTTCAGGATCCTTAATTACCCTGCTGCGCTGGATGCCCAAGCAGGGACCTGAAAAGAAGGTCTCCTATGAGCGGAAAAGGTGAAGTTACAAGTGAAGTTACAAGTGGCGGACGGTAGCCTTGCACTCAACAGAGTCGTGACCATGAGTACGCAAGTAGAAGTTTTAAGTAAACCAGGGTAGCAAATGGGGCAGAATCAGGCTCAAGAAACTAAACATTATATTCAATTGCTTAAATGTATGCTAAAGCAATCAGGTACTCGGGTGTCAGAGTCTAAGTTAGAGGAATTGTTAGAAGCTGTAGTTAAACATAATCTTTGGTTCCCAGATGAAGGTACTGTGGACCCAGAACACTGGGACCAAACAGGAGAAAATTTAAAGTGGACATATCAGTCTGGGGCTTCTCTTTCTGTTTCTGTGTTTTCTACGTGGGTATTAGTTAAACATGTTTTGGAACCTGCGGGAATGTAAAGACAGACCTATCCCCACAACCCCCCCCCAACTAACCCTTTCATGTGATGAGCCAGACAAATCTCCACCTGTTAAAGAATGTTTTACGCAGGTGGCATTAACCCCTTTGAAGCTAGCTTTGCAATCTGCTAGCATAGAGGATCAAACCTTTCTGGCCTGCCCTATAACTACTGTCCCCAATTCACAAGTCCCAGGACAAAATATACACACTCATGTTCCTTTTGATTTTAAGAACCTTAAGGCTTTCTGTGATAGCATGTTACAGAATTGTGTCATGACTCCCTTTACTGTAAGTATAGTGGAAAATATGGCAAGGTATCATCAGCTTCTTCCTTGGGATTGGCATACAGTGGTAAAGGCTACACTTGGTGGAGGGATTATTTAATTTGGAAGTCTAGTTTGTCAGACTTTTGCCAAAAGCAAGCCCACATGAATCAAAGAAACAATGTTCAAATTACTTTTGAGGTGCTGGTTGGAACTTGCTCCTTACTCAGGAGAATCTCATTCATGTACATGAGTTGGTAGCTGAAAAATTACAAGCAAGTTATGTAGAAGAAACTAACAGTCCAAGAGTTAGATGTTTTACCCAACCTCTAATCAGAAGTTACTAAAAGGTTAATTCAAATTATGAATGTAAAAGGTTATCTGTGGGAAAAAAGGAAACCAAAAAAGCAAAGAAAAGGTGTAAAAAGGTTGTTGGTGTAAAAGTATGTTTTTTGGTAAGAAAAAGGGTAAGGAAAAAAGAAAAGTTTTGTCTAGGAAAAGATCTTGTATGGTGGAATTTGTCCTATAATGGAGTGAATGGTTGTCTGAAAGTGGAAAAGTATAGGACAAACATGGTTGGTTCAATCATGTTGAAGAACTGTATAAGCATGTCAAAGATGGTATGTGGAAGGTTTGTAAAAAGAAATATGTGAAAGGAATTCTATAAACAATCTAGTTTGCAAAAAATATATCTATGAATGTGCCATTAATATCAATCACTGATGTTATGTCAAAACACATTATATCAAAGTTACAGTATTTTTTTAAAAAAAACACAGATTCGTCGGTCCTTAGTAAGTAATGTTAAAAATTGGTAAAATAGAATGCTTTCATTTTGTCTGAATCTATTGATTAAATATCATTTCTGCTAAAAGCTTTAAAATATAAAGCCTTGCTTCTGTAATACTCTTTGTACTTAAGTTGTCAGCAAACTTATGTCTTTAAATTCAAACTGTTAAAGGTTTATGTCAGATTAGTCACATATATGGTCATGTTAGCTAAAATCTAAAAGGTGTCATTCAGTGCAAATTGCTAACAACTTTAAAATCTTCCAAAACTCTTGTTAAAAACTTGTGTGCAGCCGGGCTCAGTGGCTCAGCCTGTAATCCCACGCCTTGGGAGGCTGAGGTGAGTGGATTGCCTGAGCCCGGGGGTTTGAGACCCACCTGGGCAACTTGGTGAGACCTCATCTCTATAATAAATCAAAAAATTTGCTTGGTGTGGTAGCACGCGCCTGTAGTTCCAGCTACTTGGAAGGCTGAGGCAGAAGGATCGCCAGAGCCCAGCAGGTCGAGGCTGCGGTGGCTGGGAGTGGCCACTGCACTCCAGTCTGGGTGACAGAGTGAGACTCCAACTCAAAAAATAAAAATAAAATAAAATAAAATAAAAAAT
>CAUYQG010143690.1:0-28750 GCA_963574415.1 Tarsius wallacei | reverse complement strand
AAGCAGTGTGGCGATTCCTAAAAGCTCTAAATATCGACCTCCCATATGACCCCACAATCCCCCTACTGGGAATATACCCTTAAGAACTCAAATCACTGTGTAAAAAAGATACCTGCACATGTGTGTTTATTGCAGCATTGTTCACAATAGCAAGAACCTGGAACCAACCATGCTGTCCATCAAAAGAGGACTGGATTCCAAAAAATGTGGTACATATACACGATGGAATACCATGCAACCATAAAAAAGAACAAAACCTGAATTTTGCAGTAACCTGGATGGAACTAGAGTTTATAATACTGAGTGATCTCTCACAGAAATAAAGATTTGAGTATCACATGTTCTCACTCATAAGTGGACCTTGAACATCTATTGTAATACTATAAGAAAAGGATTGACAGTGGTGGGAAACCGGGAGAGGGGAGCAGGGAAGGAAAAGGAGGTGGGATTAACGGTAGTCAATATCTGTCTGGGGATGGGGGACACCCCTTATCAACAAGGGTGACTGAACAATGCATATTTGTATACCTAACCCTTTACTGTACCCCACAATTTTAAAATAAAAAATGTTTAATAATAAAAAATAAATAAAAAAATAAAAATAATTATCTTAATTCTTTGAGTCAGTTTTGAAAACAAAATTTTGTTTAGCATAATTTTAGCATTTTTTAAGAAAGAAAAAGCATGTATAGCTTTAGAGAAGATTGTGTGACATTTTTCTAAAGATGATGAAAGAATCAGCACTATGCAGAGGAACCTAGATATTTGAGAGAAATTCCTTATGTGGAAACTGAACATATTAAAATATTAAATCGTTAAAAACTTCTAATTTGAATCTCTTTAGACTATAAAGATTAAGATTTTAACTTTTTGGATTTCTATTTTTTACTGATGGGGAGGAATTTATATTATTTTAACATGAACCTTTCATATAGCACAAATTATAATATTTGGAATACTCTTATGTTACTTCATGGTGTTGATTGTCCTGAATGTCCTGGTCAGATACACTGAACTACATGGCAAAGAAAATTTAAGATTTAACATTTAAGAAAATTTACAATTTATTAAATTTAAGAATATTTAATTAAAAATATAATTAATACCCTTTTGTGTCTATTTTGTATTCTTCTGAATATAAACATTGAACCTCCTAAGCATCTTTCTAGGAGAATACAGTGGCTTATTGGTAGTTGAGATTGGAGAGCACTGTGATAAAGATGACTACAGGACAACCATGATTTGTTCCTGGTCTTTTCCTCCAATGGGCTAATGCATGTACTTCGGGGTGATTATGGATGTTGTTATTGCCTATTGGTATAAAAAAATAAAATCTGAGGAATATATATATATATATTTGAGTTGGAGTCTCACTCTGTCGCCCAGATGGGAGTGCAGTGGCCGCTCCCGGCCACCGCAGCTCCCGGCCACCTCAGCCTCGACCTGCTGGGCTCCGGCGATCCTTCTGCCTCAGCCTTCCAAGTAGCTGGAACTACAGGCGAGCGCTACCACGCCCGGCTAATTTTTGATTTATTGTAGAGATGCGGTCTGGCCAAGTTGCCCAGGGGGGTCTTGAACCCGTGGGCTCAGGCAATCCCCTCACCTCAGCCTCCCAAAGGCGCAGGATTACAGGCTGAGCCACCGAGCCCGGCTCTGAGGAATATTTTTAAAAACACTTTTGCCTGACAGTTTCACTTTAGTTTTTCTGGAAAAGTGTTGTAAGAAAATTTTTATCTTACTATCCATTTTTCCACTCTATCACCTCTTCCTGTAGCATTAAGAACAAGTAATTGGACTGGTAAGAACTTATCAATAGGCTATGTTTCCTCTGCTGGTGGGTTTTGTGTATTCAGAGTCACTGCTCACGTAAGAAATGGTGTCTTGTTTAGACTATATTTGCTTTCTAGTACAGCAGGTGCACATATTCTCTGGTCTTCTTAAATACACATTGCTTCCATCCAATAAACACACCATCAGAGGATAGGTTCATTCCCTGACTACACTCTATTACCATCAGAATTTGGCCTGCCATTTCTGAGCTCTCCATTTTGCTGGGAATTTTGTGCATGAGCACGTGCCTGGTAAAGTAGTCAAAGCTTGTGCTAACAAACCTTGGTCCCCATTAGTATGCCCCAAGGTTTAGAGTCAAAGATAGAGTAAGATGGTCCATTATAGTACCAATTTAAATACCCACTTTCTAATTCAGTATTTCCGAAATGCTGCATTTAGAAATAATCAAGCATTTACTTAGCTTTCAATAAATTTATTGTTTTATTTTGGGGGGGGTCTGCTTTTGTGCTTTATTGTCCCTATTATGTGGCACCTGGATGAGAGGACAGACTCTTGTTCTTTCAGTCTGAAAAGACTGGGTCATAAATATTTGCTTGGCTTACTCTTTTTCTTCATTCTTTTCTCTGTTCAAATGTTCCTCTTTCAATATATTCGAACCAGACAATTCTCTCAATGCATATACAATTTTCTCTCTGTCCCCTTCTTTTGTTCTAGTTTTTTTTCATAACACTAATCATGCTTTTTAAAATTGTGTTTTACAACTTTAAATTGTAAAGGATAATTATGTCTTTTTTTTAGAACATAAATTCCAGAAACTCAGGATCTTGTGCTCAAAGCTGTATGCCTAGATGAAACCATGGTACATGGAAAATAACATACATATTTATCAGCTGAATTATGGAAACATTAATCTTTTGATGATATATCTGCTTGATATGGATACTCAATATATTAAATTGAAATGCAAAATGGTAATGCTTTCAGCCTTTTTAGGGAAATTTCTTTAACAAAACCTGCACTTCAAAAATAATTCTAATCATTGAGTTTAGTTTCCCTCCATGCATCAGTTGTGACATAAGGAGAGCTAATGACTCAATCAGCTGGTCGATATTTTTTTAACCCATACTTTGTAATGCTGTGCTGAATAAATAGGAAGACAGATGTGCTTCCTGCTCTCATGAAAGCCAAGCAAAAAGATACTTCAAATAACTGAAACATAAGTTTTTATCCTGTGCAGTTTTTACAATACCAGATAGGCTAAACAGTTCCAGAGGGGGCCTCATCAGTGTCACTTCAGATTGACACGATCTGTTGAAATAGATAACACAAGTACTATATTTTATGGCAACTATTGATTGCTGCCTGCTTGCATCAAGTGAAAGGATGTCCATGGTAATTATTATTTAAGAACATTGAGGGATGTGTGCAATGTGTTTATTTTTTATTTTTATTTTTATTTTGAGTCAGAGTCTCACTCCGTTGCCCAGGCTGGAGTGCAGTGGCATGCTTATCGCCAGCCCAGTGTCGACCTGCTGAGCTCCAGCAATCTTTCCACCTCAGCCTTCCAAGTAGCTGGAACTACAGGTGCATGCTACCAAGCCAGGCTAATTTTATGTATGTATGTATGTGTGTATGTATGTATGTATTTATTTATTGTAGAGACGAGGTCTCACCAAGGTGCCTGGGCTGGTCTCGAACCCAGCCAGGGCCTCGGCCTCCCAAAGTTCTGGGATTACAGGCTGAGCCACTGAGCCCAGCCAATGTGTTTATTTTAATTATTATAATTCTTCAGGGAAACATTAGTTACAATTCAATAATTCATTTTAACATCTGAATGTTTCTAGCCTTGATTAGTTGGTCAACTTTGTATATTCATCTTGTAGCATTTTCCTTAAACTTTATTGCACAGATGACCATATAAAACATATAACCTTATATACACATATATAAGTGTGTGTGCAACAAAATATGCCACATATATGTGTGTATATATAAACATATGCTTATATATGTACATCTCTTCACTGTTTGGGTGGTTTAGTACATCCTTCCCAATGGCTGAGAGATGTCTCGAGGCCTCGTAAGAAAGTGTATTTCTTCCCCTGTGTATAGAGCCTCCCACCACTGAGGTTGAGGCTGAACGAGTGGGTGGTGATTCAAGAGAGGCAGCACCAGTGAGTGGCATGGAGTGTGCAGCTGCAAAGAGGGAAAATTTGGAGAAAGAATTTCCTGAGACAAATTGCCTCACTGACTCTGCAAAAAAAAGGATTGAGTGTGAATATGTCTAGAAGAATAATCCAGATGTTATCCCCAACTCAGATTGACTCACATTGCTCCTGACTTCGTTCCTGAACAGACATTGAATTTTCTGTGTGTGTCTGGTCATCTTTGTTACCACCAGTCACTGAAGTAGGGTACTGGTCTTCAAGGCAAACATTTCCCAAGTAGATAAAGAACCATTGCAGTTGTTGCGATTTCTTATTCAATTGATGGGGGGAGTGTGACAAGAATATATGAAGTTCAAATCTCTATCTTTATTAATGTTACAACCCTAATTTAATTAGATTGAATTTTTTAAAAAAGGATTCTGTACCAGCCATATCCAAAGTTATCACATGATCTGTCATCAAATTTATACCACTTGTCACTGTGAGGTAAGGACATTTGACCAGGTGTCATTCTCAGGCCTATAAAGGGAAGAGTTTCAGAAAATAAGTTAAAGTGAACACCCTGAGAAAGCTGAGAATCATCCAATCCAGAACCAACTTCCCAGCACAGAGACCACCCCTTATTTAATCCCTGCCACTTCCTTACTTCATCCTCTGAAGTTCAGGGATGGGAAATTGTAAGTTGGGGTAGTTGGAGAGGACAGCCTTGTTTAAAAACAAGGTGATTCTGATCAAGAGAGTGAGGAGACCCAGACTCCACAGGAATCAATGACAAACTTCTATGTGAATTCTGTCAGAGTCCCCCACTCCTACAAGGTAGCCATCTCTTACTTTTAAGAATTACACTGCTATTAGCCTTAAGAGGTCCCACATGAGGGTGGCTGGAATTGGCTTCCACAACTTTTGCCTTTGACTTCTCAAAGGAGTAAGGGAATTGGTCTGAGCAGGACAGTCTCAAATCAACAGAAAAAAAGAATTCTAGGCCCTGTTTGGAATTAAAACAAAAACCCTAAATGAGATATGAGGACACTCCCTATACCAGAAGAGAGAAGGGCCAACAGAATCCCACCCCTATGTAAGCTCCAGGAAGTCTTGGACAGGGATCACCTGATGTACTGCCCTTTGAATTCCCAGAATTCAGGAAGGTAACAGCATTGAACTAGGCTTCTGCATCAGACTAGCAGATGGCAGTGTCCTAGATCGTCCAGTGGTGAAGGTGAAGACCTTGAATAAGATGAGGCAATCTTCCACACCAGATCAAAAGGGCAACACAGAATCTGGGCTCTTGCTGTCGAGCCCGAGAAGCCCATGTTGGCAGTGGACAATGTAAAATTCCCTGAGTTCTACCTCTGGAGTCTTAGGGAAGTGAAAAAATTGGTGTGAAAGGAAGGTATTAAATCAGCTGAGGGAGGTGTCCCAGGCCTTTCCAGGAGATAAGATAAAGACCTTTTTTGAGGTAAGGATGTACCCACAGAGCCACGCCCCTGCCATTAGTAATCTCCAGATAAGGAACATCTGACATAGTACTTTCTGAATTCTACCTTTGGAGATTCAAGGAGGGGACAGTATTGGACCAAGATTATGGCTTCAGAACAGCAGATGGAAGAGTTTCAGTCCATAACAGAAGCAAAGGTGAGGAAACTGAGTGAGATCTGGGGGAACCACCTACCCTAAAAGTCAGAGGTTTGTACAGAGTCTGCCCCTGCTGTCAGACCCAGGTAAGAGTGGCTAGATGTGACACGTTCTGAATTCCCTTACTGCTTTCTTAAAAAAGTGAAGAGCTCTAAGTCATGAAAAGAACGATTTCCAGTCCCTGCCAAAAGGTAATATAAAGACCTTGAGTAAAGTTTGATGGGACCTCCACTCTAAAAGACTGGAGCTCCACAGATTTCTGCAGGACCAGAAACAGGGTCTGATGAAGCACCCTCTGAATTCTCCTCCTGAGAACTCAGGGAGGTGAGGACATTGGGTAAGAGTATAGCTTCAGTAAGCAGAGGAAGTGTCAAGCCCTAAGAAGAGTTAAAGAAAATATCCTGAGTTCTGAGAGAACCATCCACTCCAGATCCAAAAAAGGGCCAGCACATGGGTGACAGTTTCACCCATGCTGTCAACAGTGAAAGGCTGTGGGTTAAGTATGTTACGCTGAGGTCTCTCTCATTTTCTCCTTTTGGATCTCAGACATGTGAGGGCCTTGCTCTGAGGGGTTAGGCCTCAAGTCATTAAAAAGTGAAGTCCTAGGCTCTACCAGAATCCAGGGTGAACACCCTGAGTAAAGAATGAGAACAGTAATGACCTTATATAGAGGGTTCCTCAGAGTTTTTCTATTGTCATCATCCTGGATATGCCCAGGTAGGCATGCTCAGATGAGTTTTTCCCTCAGTTTCCTTACCAGAGTAGAAGGAAGATGGGTGCACTGAAATGAGGGGTCAGCATCAAAGCGGTAAAGGGACACTAGGACCTGTCAGATGTCAAGATAATAGTTCTGAATGTGAAATAAAGAAAAAACCCTACCTAAGAACAAAAGGGCATTCAAAAGCCTCGACCCACCAGACCCTGCTGTCACTCCCCAGTTATCCCCAAGCAGAACTGTCTGGTAGTGACCTAAGACACACTCTAGCAATTTCGCAGTGTACTAAGGGGACAGGCAAATCAGAGACTAGGAGCCTTGTGGTTTCTTGAGTAGTTTGAGTAGTGCACACAAAACTTTCAGAGGTGGCCAGCAATGAAACTAAGTTGTATCTCTGTGAAAAATATGCACACATCATCTCATTTTCTCTCCTCCAGGTCACCATATCACTTAACCGTTTGGTTACTACACCCGAACAAAGTCATCACACCTCAAGTCAGAAGGGTAAACAACATCGAGGAAAAACAACATCAAGTCAGAGAAAAGCCTAAAGATCCAGAAGGTTCTCAAGTCATTGTAGCCAAGAAAGATGAGTCCTCTCTTTCCCTTTGTTTTTTTTCAGTGATATTTCCCAGAGTTCACTTGAAGAGACATCTAGCAATCCCTGGGGGCTTTAGAGCCCCACCCACCACCACCACTTCTGCAGCTGTTTCATACATAAGATATAATGAAGGTGTCAACAATCAAGTTGAAGAAAGGTCAAGATCCACACAAGACCCAGCAGCCACTGAGAATTTGCCCAGAAGCCCTATAGAGAGAAGAATCCATTACGAAGCTTCTTGAGAAATATAATCCAATTGCACAAGAGCCACTTTTCTGAGATTGTAAGGAGAGTTTTTGAGGATCTGGAGTTGATCTTTGGTCTTGACCTGAAGGAAGTGGATCCCAATAGGCACATCTGTGTCCTTGTCAACAAACTGGAACTAGGCTATGATGAAAGGCTTAATGATTACAGAGATGTGCCCAAGACTGGCTTCCCGACTACTGCCCTGACTGTTATCTTCACAAAGGGTAATTGTGCCACTGAGTCTGAGAAAAGCTATTAATAAATATGTTGGAGATCTATGATGGGAAGAAGCACTTTATTTTGGGGGGAGCCCAGGGAGCTCCTCACCAAAGATTTGGTGAGAGAAAAATACCTGGAGTACCAGCAGGTGTCCAACAGCAATCCTCCCTGCTATCAATTCCTGTGGGACCCACCAGCCCATGCTGAAACCAGAAAGATGAAAGTTTTTGAGTTTTTGACCAAGATCAGTGATACAGTCCCCAGTACCTTCCCATTCCATTATGAAGAGGCTTTGTGAGATGAAGAAGAGCCAAAGCCTGAGGTGCAGCCAGGGCTCACACATTCTAGAAGAGCCAAAGCCTGAGGTGCAGCCAGGGCTCACATTAGTGCCGGGGCCAGCACACATTCTAGAGTTATCTAGCAGCTCCTCCCATCCCTATTAAAGTCTGAGGCAGATTCTTTACTTTGTGGTTAAAAAGAAGTCCACATTCTAAGCAGTGGAGAGAGAAGGTGGGGCTGACAACAGCACAGCATATAACACATTTGTGTTCATGTTTTATGCGCTACCTTGGATAATTTTTAAAAAGATGTTATGTCCTTTTAAAATTATTTTCTAAATTTTAGATTCAAGGGATCCATGTGCAAGTTTGTTACATGGACATGTTGCATGATGGTGAGATTTGGGCTTCTATTAAGCCCATCACCCAAATGGTGTGCATGGTGCCCAACGGGTTATTTTTCAACCCTTGTCCCCCTCCCAACCTCCCCCTTTAAAAGTCCATGGTGTCTGTTGTTCCCATCTTTATGTTTGTGTGTACTCAATGTTTAGCTTTGGTCTTGACCTGAAGGAAGTGCATCCCAACAGGCATATCTATGTCCTTGTCAAACTGGAACTTATAAGTGAGAACATGCTGTATTTGGTTTTCTGCCTCTATGTGATTTTGCTGAAAATAATGGTCTTCAACTGCATTCGTGTTGCTGAAAGGACATTATTTTATGATTTCTATGGCTGCATAATATTCCATGGTGTATATGTACCGTATTTTCATTAGCCAGTCTAACATTGATGGACATCTAGGTAGATTTCATGTTTTTGCTACTTTAAGTTGTACTGCAATAAATATATAAGGGCAGGTGTCTTTCTGGTGGGACAATTTATACTCCTTTGGGTACATAACCAGTAGTGGGATTGCTAGACTGAATGGTAAACCTATTTTAGGTTTTTTGAGAAATCTCCAAACTGCTTTCCATGGGGCAAGGCTAGCTTACATTCCCACTAATAGACTATGAGCAGTCCCCCTTTCTCTGCAACTTCATCAACATCTGTTGCTTTTTAACTTCACGATGTTGTTTCTTTTAATAGAATGTTTAAGTAGCTTCAGAACTTAAGTTTATGAATGATGTTGCTCAATTTTTTTCTGTATGTGAGATTTAAGAGTAAGCGATTCACTGTTTTGTAAATCCAATAGGGAAACTATCTTATTTAGTGATTTGGAACAAGGTATCATGTCCATGAATTAGGCATTTCCTGGAAAATGTAAAAGAATTCTGCAGTGTAACAAACAGCAATGAGAGAGAGAAAAATGTAAAAGATGACTAATTGTTGCCTTCTCTATTCACTTTTAATTTGTTGTTATATAGACTCAAAAGATATATGCCTGGATATGCTTAGATTATTCAAGAATACATAATTACATTGTAATAAATTAGATCTTTTGCACACTGGCTCATTTATTCTTCAAAGAATAATTGAGCATCGGTTCCTTGAAAGTTTCTGTGCTAGTACTGAAAATGTCATGATAGACAAGACCTAATTGTGCCCATTTAATTCTATATTCTAAAAGCAGATAGTATATAATAATTATGGTGAAATACCCCTTAAAACCTAAAGAACAAATCACAGAAAAAGAATTTGAGGGGTGGGGTATATAGATGAGAGCATCAAGCATAAATGCTTTGAGGCAAGTGAGTTTGGAGCCTTGGGAAATTGCAAGTTCTTGAGTGTGAATCAATTTTTTATTTGATTATTTATTTATTTATTTACTTTTTTGAATTGGAGTCTCACTCTGTCGCCCAGATGGGAGTGCAGTGACCGCTCCTGGCCACTGCAGCCTCTACCTGCTGGCTCCGGTGATCCTTCCGCCTCAGCCTTCCGAGTAGCTGGAATTACAGGCACGCGCTACCATGCCCGGCTGATTTTTTGATTTATTGTAGAGATGAGGTCTCACCGAGTTGTCCAGGCGAGTCTCGTATCCGCGGGCTCTGGCAATTCACTCACCTCAGCCTCCCAAGGGTCGGGATTACAGGTTGAGCCACCGAGCCCGGCTATTTATTTTTTGAGTCAGGTTCTTACTCTATTACCCAGACTGGAGTTCAGTGGCACAATCATAGCTCACCACAGCCTTGAATTTCTAGGCTGAAGTGCTCTTCCTGCCTCAGCTTCCCAAATAACTAGGACTACAAGCTCGTACCACCATGCCTGGCTAATTTTTATAAATTTTTTGTAGAGATGAGGTCTCACTGTGTTGCTCAGACAGGTCTTGAACTCTTGGCCTCAAGCAATCCTCCCACCTCGGTTTTCCAAAGTGCTGGGATTATAGGCATGAGTCACCACTCCTGGCCCAATTTTAAATTAAAGTGAATGTTTGGTCAGATGAGGCTCGGAGATTGAAGAGCAGAGGCTATCCCCTCTGAAGATGTGTCCAGATTTGAAAGACTAAACCTTGGAATGGAAAACTGATAGCAGTTGTTTGGTATCATAAAAAACCAGAGAGAAGTCTCTACCTGGGCAGGACTAGAAGGTGTCTTGTGACCCCCAACTGCAGTATAGGTGAACATAGTGCACAAACTAGATGTTCTTTGCATATCATCTCCAGCAAATTTCTGAGAAATAAGAGTAATATTGTCGTAAAATGTGATGCTTAGAATCTACTCTTCTGGCATTCTTTTCTCTGGCTGGGGAAAGACAGTCTGCCTTAGTCTGTTTTGTGCTATCAGAGACTGGGTAATTTACAAAGAAAATAAATTTATTTCTCACAGTAGTGGAGACTGAGAACACCAAGATCAAGTTGCTGGCATCTGGGTGGGGGGATTTCTTGTTGGGTTATTCTATTGCAGAAGGTGAGGTGCTGAGAAAGGGCAAGAGAGAAAAAAAGGCAACCAAACTCACTATTTTATAACAAACCCATTTTCTTGATAATGACATTAATCTGTTTATGAGGGCAGTGCCTTCTTGACCTAATCACCTCTCATTAGACTCTATTTCCCAACACTGATACATTGGGCATTACATGTCCAGTACACACCTTGTTAGCCAGTACATTCAAATCAAAGTAGATCCCATTCCATTAATAGAATATTTAAACTAGGTTATTGTTAGTGTAATTTGGCAAATTCAAAGTAAGAGGTGTTTTAGTGGGAGTGAATGAGGGTGTCCTTGACACACTTTCTAAGAGCATGAATTGCATCTAGCTGGGAAAGATTCTCTCAACCCACAATATTAAAAAAAAAAAAAAAAAAAGCACAAACTTTTTTCTCTAGTACATAACTTTTTCTTGCAAAGGAAACATATTGACTGACGTGGTTTTCCATGTCCCGGAGGGCTGTGTATTTTCTTAATATCTCCAAGATAAAAAATTTAAAAATTTCCAAAAGGGTAGGTTTGTAGTGTTTGCCATCTAAAATATAATAGTGATAACAGTAACAGCTAATTATTAAAGACTCAGTATATACTGGCCTTGTGCCAGTTTCCTTACATAAATTACTTACATTCTAAAAATCAGACTTCACAAGGTGTATGTGAGCCAAAGAGTAAAACAACTTCATCAAGCCCACTTTACAAAGAACCTGAGGCTCATAGAACTGTGTAGTGTGTCCAGGTTCATATGTATCATAGGTGACAGTGCTGAGAAAAGACTCCTAGTCTGAATTCCTCTAAAACCCACATTTGTCCTCTACTCCCAGCCTGAGGCAGATCTTAGGTCTATTAGTTTATTTCCCTTAGTACTATTCCACAATGTCTCTCAGGCAAGGGAAAGAAAGATCCTGTGGCCAAAATACTAAAAGCAGGCCTAAAGAAGACATGTGAAAATGAGAACCAAACACAATCTAGGACTGTCTTTGGGTGTCATCTGCCTGGAGTCCTCCCACCTCTAACTCCATGATTCCTCTAGAACTGACTCTGCTCTGGTCCCATTACATGGGTCCATCCCAAGAACTTCCCACAGTCTTCCCTTGGGTATTCCCTCTTGTGCCCTCTTGTATAAACTGGAACTGACTGGCTGGCCAGCTCTTCACTGCATCCTTCTCTGGAACTTGCATCCACTTCCAGAGGAACAAACAGATTCGACCCACCTGCCTTCTCACTGATGTAAAGGGTTTCAACTGCCTGGATTTCCCATCCTTCCCTGTGGATCTCCTCTGACAGCAACAGCCCCTTTTTCATTTTAAACATTGAAACTCAAATCCTTCTTTATCTCTCTCAGTGCTTCCACCACACTCTTAAATTGTTTTTAAATCTCCTAATAAGAGGAGTCGGATTTGGTACAGAATCTACTGATATTTTATCCTGAAGCAGAGATATAATCCTGAAGTAGAGATAAAAGTACCAGGGATTGGTTTAGGGTCCTGTTGCTCACAGCACAGAAAGCCAATCTCTCAGATAACAAATATTGCCAGGGAAAGAGGCTTTTTATTTGGGTGATATCAGCCAAGAAGAATGGGTGATTCACTCTCAGAGTTGTCTTCCTGACCCACCGAAGTCAGGGGTTAATATAATGGGGCAGAAATATTGAAAAAAGGAACTAGGGATGGATAAGGAGGAATTGGTAGACAGGAATTGGAAGTTGTAAGGAAGATGAATTGACAAACAGGTAGTGTTTGGCTTTTTATTGTCTGGATGTGGTGATCAGATGAGTTTCAGTTTCTTGCTATTATAGGCTTGAGAGTTCGTTTCCCGAGAAAGGAACTCAGATAAAACAAATATAAATTTCAAACTTTAAGTCTAAGAAGATCAAGTACTATGCTTATTTAAAAAAAAAAACAACAACTTGTAACTTCCATGGGGAAGTTGAATTGGTTTCAGCCCCCACTTTCTATTTAGCAATTTCTCAGTCACAGGGAATCTGATCTTTGATCATTCTGACTGGCACTTGTCATTCGGAGTTCTTATGCATAGACAACTAAACATAAACAGCATACTGTTTAGTTATGAATAATAACATAGATAATTCAATCTTTTTTAAAATTCTGAAGACTATTTAGTGAATCCCCTGGGAAATCCAAGAGAACAATCCTGAAAAGTGCATTCTCCCTTTATGATTTCTCAAAACCAATATCCAATAAGGAAGGTTAATATCTTTGTCATAAAGTCAATCTACCACAGCATGCATTCAAAGCATACCAGCTTCTTCATATGGAGTGCCCCAGTTGGCATTTATAGGTGGAGTTGGCCAGTCCTCCTTTTTAGAGTAAGCAAACTTTACAGTGACTCTTATCTAGTCCACCAGGTTTACTGTTCTCTTAGTAATTACCTTTGTTGTGTCTGGATCATATAGGAGGGAAATTACTCACCAAACTCTGGAGTTACCTTTGGGAGGGTGGGCCCCTTGCAGTTCAAGCTTCCCCCAATAGGTAAGTGTTTTAGGAATCCACTGGCATCAGTATATCAGCTAGTGCTGTTGTGAGAGTCTGCATTTGGCTTCAGTGAATTTTTTTTTGGAGGTTCTTTCAATGTCTTTGCCCATTTCATGATGGGTGAGTTACAAGCACACCTGTCAACATCGTGCTGAGTGTTCAGCAGTTTTTTTTGGGGGGGGGGACCAAAAATGGCACAATTTCTGTGCCCCCCTCCCTATTCACTTGATCTCACCCTGAGCAACAGTTTTCTTAAATTTCTCTGGATGAAAAAAGTTCTCAAAGCCCTAAAAGAGAAATGTTTTGCTGATGTGAAGAGGTGAAAAAAAATAGCAGAGGCACTATAAGTCATCAAAATTCACAAGTTCAAAAACGGTTTTGAGCAGCGGTAAAAGTGTCTCAATAGGAAAATTGCATCAAATGAAGAGTACTTTGAAGATGACTGAAGTTTAAATATGTAAAGATATACACACAATTTTTTGTGAATAAATTATGGGTTTCTTTGGGTCTCCCTCATATATTACATTTTTCATAGCATTATAAGTTTATTTCATTATATATATATATATATATAAAATTATCTTTAATAATCAACTTTCACCAAAAGGGCACATTTTTGGATGTAATGTTAAATATTTTAAAGGTTTGTGTTATTCTAATCAATTTTTACTTTATATTTGTCATCTCACTCTGAGTCTTAGCTAGGAGATCTTTTGATTTTATAAAGGAATTATAGAATTTTAGAGCTGGAAATCCTTACTGAACATCAAAAGACTAAAGCTGCTTATCTTTGAAGCAGACAGATATTCTCTGACTTGGCCACAGGCTCTGTTCACCCAGTCTGAATTGTCTGACCTAATCATGGGGAAGATTTTAATTCACTTTTCCAGCCCACTACCCTCAAAAGATTTTTGCTTCTTCTATATTCTGGAGATGGAAAATAGAAAGAAAAGAAAGAAAAGAAAGAAAAATGGAATGCAAACTCTTATATGTCTAAGCTATGTTGCCAAGCACTCATATTTTCTCAACCAACTTTCCCTTGCTTTGATAACTTTTTAGCAGATCTTTCCTATCGAGAGCTCAAAATATCTGTACAGCATGATCTTCTTTAAGTCTAAGAAGATCAAATACTATGCTTATTAAAGAAAAAAAAACCTGTAACTATTCCATGGGGAAGTTGAATTGGTTTCAATCCCCACTGGGTGTTCAACCAATCTGGCAAAAGGATAGGTTAAGGCAGTTTTAAATCTGTATATGCATAAAAGACACACTATTTTTATTTATATATTTTGATTATATAATACTAATAAAAAAGCAAGGATATCTTCTAAAAATGTTTTTTTAAAGTTTTATGTAAAATTAAGTTTCATTCTTCTGCATATGGTTAGCCAGTTTTCCCAGCATCATTTGCTAAATATGGTCTCCTTTCCCCAAGGGTTGCTTTTGGTAGCTTTGTCAAAGATGAATTGGTTGAGAGATCATGTTTCTTTCAGAATTTCTGTCTTGTTCCATTGGTCTATGTGCCTATTCTTGTACCAATACCATGCCATCTTGGTTACTGTAGCCTCGTAGTAAAGTTTAAAGTCTGGAAGTGTGATACCTCCTGCTTTGCTCCTTTTGCTGAGGATTGTTTTGACTATTTGTGCTCTTTCCTTTTTCCATATGAATTTCTGTATTGTCATTTCCAGGTCTGAGAAAAAAATGATATTGGTAATTTGATGGGCATTGCATTGAATCTGTAGTTGGTCTTGGGTAGTATGGATATCATGACAATATTGATTCTTCCACCCCATGGCCATGGAATTCCTTTCCATTTGTTTTTGTTGGCCTTGATTTATTTGAGCAACATTTTATAGTTCCTATTGTAATGGTTTTTCGCTTCCCTTGTTAGGTGGATGCCAAGGTCTTTTATTTTTTGTTTGTGGCTATTGTAAATGAGATTGTGTTTTCTATTTGGTCCTCTGCCTGCTTGTTGGTTATGCACAGAAATGCAACTGTCTTTTGCACATTGATTTTGTAACTTGAGACTTTCCTATCACCATATACAAAAATCAACCCAAAAGGTATTGAAGACCTAAATGTAAAAACCTCAAACTATAAGAATCTTGGAATAAAATGTAGGAAACACCCTTCTGAACATCAGAGTGGGCAATGAATTCATGACCAAGTCCCTAAAACTGAAAGTTACAAAAGCTAAAATAGATAGATGGGACTACATCAAACTGAAAAGCTTTCATTCAGCAAATGAAATCATCAAGAGAATAAAGAGACAGCCCACCCACAGAATAAAAGAAAATATTTGCAAATTATGCATCTAACAAAGGCCTAACATCCAGGATCTACAAAGAATTCAAACAAAGTGAAAGGAAAAAAACAAAAACAAAAAAACAAAAAACAAGAACAACAACCCCATTAAAAAGTGGGCAAAGGACATGAACAGATATTTCTCAAAAGATGATATACAAGCAGCCAGCAGATACATGAAAAAATGCTCAGCCTCATTAATCATTAGAGGAATGCAAATCAAAACTACAGTGAGATACCACCTAACTCTGGTAAGGGTGGCTATCATTAAGTAAAAAAAAAAAAAAAAAAAAAAAAATGGTGCTGGCGCAGCTTTGGAGAAAAGGGGAGGTTTAGTCACGGTTTGTGGGAATGTAAGCAATTGAAAACCAAAAGGAAAGCAGTGTGGCGATACTTAAAAGAACTAAAAATTGGTTTTCTATACTATCCAGCAATTCCTCTCCTGTGAATATATCCAAAGGAGCATAAATCACTCTACCAAAAAGACGCCTACACACACATTTATTGCTGCATTATTTACAATAACAAAAACATAGAACCAGCTCTGTTGCCCAATGAAAGTGAACTGGATAACAAAATGTGATACATATACACAGTTACATAACCATAAGGAACAAAATCATGGCCTTCACAACAACTTGGTTGCAGTTGAAGACCATCTATTAAGTGAACTATCACAGAAACAAAGACCTTAATGCCACTCATAACTGGGCCCTGATCACTAGTCACATTAGCACAAAGGTGAGAATAGTAGTTGCTGGGCACAGCTAGGGAAGGAAGGGAGAGATGAGGGTAAGGGGCACATGACAACACAAAGGGTACCTGGTCACTGCAAGGAGAGTGAGAGTCACTGAGAAGCCCAAACTTCACTTGCATGCAGTCTACTTATGTAGTAAATCCTCATTTGTAACCCACAACTCTATAATACACAAACAATAAATAAACAAAGTCTTATGTAACATTGAGAAAAAGTCAGTCTTTATAAAATATTAATACTTTATAAAATAATATTTGGTTGATTGTCTTAGGTATTAATAGGTAGTTGCTAAAGCCCTGGACAGGCTAACTCTAGGCATTATCACTAACAAAGCAATTTGGATTGTTTATTTGACAATAGTTTAAGTTTCATGCACAACAAATTTTTATATATGTATATATACATATTTGTATGTACAGTTTTTAAACAAACATGTTTTTACATATATATATCATATCACAGATAAGATTATAATAGCTCTGATAGTCATCCCTAAAAAAGAGTTTCAAAATTGCTTTGATGGGTGGACTAGGCACTGGCATCTGTGCATAGCTCCCCAAGGGGAGTACTTACAAGATGACCACAGTGATATTCAACACTGGTGTATGTAGCACTTTTTCTAGGCTGAGTTTGTGAACTTAATTGTCTGACCTTATATACCACATTTTCTTTATTAATTTTTCCACTGATGGACACAAATCTTGCATTCATATCTTAGCTACTGTAAGTAATGCTGAAATAAAAATGAGATATAAAATATCTTTTTGAAACATTGATTTCAATCTCTTTTGATATATAACCAGAAGTAAGATTGCTGGATCATATGATAATTATATTTTTTGTTGAAGAGCCCGCATACTTTTTTTTACAAAATAACTATACTACTCTATTCCCAACAACAATACACAAGTGTTTCTTTTTCTCCATACTCTTGTCAACACTTTTTATCATTTGTCTTTTTAAAAAATAATAATAGTTATTCTAGCAGGTGTGAGGTGATATCTCACTGTGGTTTTAATTTGAATTTTTATGATGATTTGAGATGTTAAGCATTTTTAATATATCTGTTGGCCATTTATATGTCTTATTTTGAGAAATACCTTTAGATTTTTTGCCTATTTTTAATTTTTTTATATGTCTTATTTTGAGAAATATCTTTAGATTTTTTTTGCCTATTTTAATTGTTTTTTTGCTACAGTTTTTTAAGTTCCTTATACATTTTGAATATTAATCTCTTAACAGATATATGATTTGAAGATATTTGCTAACAATCTGCATGTTGTTTCTTTACTCTGTTGTTTCCTTTACTGTGTAGAAGCATTTAATTTGATACAATCTCATATATCTACTATTTTTGCCTTTGTTGCCTGTGCTGTTAATGTCATATTTATAAAATTATTACAAAAACCAATGTCATGGAGATTCCCCCAAATTTTCTTCTCATAACTTTATAGTTTCAGATCTTATGTTTAAGTATTTGATTAATTTGTTTTCGTGTATCACATGTGACAAGGGTCCACTTTCATTCTTCTGCATGTGGATATTCAGTTCTTTCAACATGATTTACTGAAGAAACTGTTCTTTTTCCATTGTGTGTTTTAACTAAATGCTTGGTTTTATTTCTGAGCTTTATATTCTGTTCTATTAGTTGATATGCCTTATTTTATGCCATTGCTATGGTGCTTTGAATATATTAAAATAACTGTATAACATACTTTGAAATCAGGAATTGTGATGCCTTTAGCTTTGTTCTTTGTGCTAAGGATTACTTTGGCTATGCAGGGTTTTATCTGGTTCCATACAGATTTCAATATTTTTTTCTATTTCTGTAAAAAATGACATTGGACTGACTTTGTAGATAGCTTTGTTTACATAGACATTTCAATACTCTCTTCACTTTTATTCAACATAATTATAAACTATCTAGCCAGGGTAAATAGTCAGGAAAAAACATGGCATCTCTATAGGAAAGGAAGAAGTAAAATTGTATCTGTGTGCTGATGACACAATCTTACCTATAAAAAAATCTTAAAGATGCCATAAAAAACTTGTCATAAATGATAAACAAATATAGTAAAGTAGTAGGTTACACATCAACATTCAAAAATCAGAAGCATTTCTATACACCAACAGCAAATCTTTATAAAAAGAAATTTTAAAAAAATCTCATTTATAGCAGCATCCAAAAATAAAATACTTATTAAGAAATTTAACCAAGGAATTGAAAGACTATAGCCTGAAAACTATAAAACATTGAAGAAAGAAAGTGAAGAAGACACAAATAAATGAAAAGTTATCTCACATTCATGGATTTGAAGACAATATTTTCAAAATGTCTATACTATCCAAAGCAATTTATAGATCCATTATGCCAATGTTTTTTAACTTCAGATACAAATGCACATGCACAGACTTCAGAAGGTAAAGGAATAACCTAAAATTTAAGCAAAATTTGCATGAGTATGCACTTTTCTGTAAAAAGGACCTACCATTCCGTAGAGACATACTGGATTATACTGATTCATAGGAAATGTGTATAACTATACATGAAAGAAACTAAAAATTCTGAAATCTTAACATGATAAAAAGTTATTTCTTCGTCATATAAAATTCCAGGCTAATGCAGTAGCTTTGCTTTTTGAAGTGATCACAGTTCCAGCTTTTTAAAAATCTTTGTCTCGCTATTATATGACTTTTATTACTAGATGGCACACATATAGATCAGCATTACAGCCAACATAAAGACACTTTTCCTTTAAAGCCTGGTCTAAAAATTGCATCATGCTTTCAATGAACATCCTGTTAAATAGAACTCAGAAATAAAGTCCTTACTCTGATAGCCATCCATGTACGTGTCTAGCAAAAAAAAAAAAAAAAAAAAAAAAAAAAGAAGAGATTCTGTTATTGTAGAAAAAGGAGAGAATAGATATTAGGTACTACCAGCACTTTCTGGCACAAATATACATTGTAAAGTGCTTAGAACAACACCTGGTACATAATAATACCTGGTACATTGAATGTTAGCTCTTGTAACCATGGATCCTTTTAATGAGATGTATGGTATAAAGGTTGGAAAACAAGTAGTAGTAATAGAGAAGTCAAGGTAATATAATTCATAAATTAGTTGTCCCATGTAGTATTGTCTTATTTGTTTTATATATAATTTGTGTTATAAGTGAAATAAAATAATCAAATATAATAAAGTTGAATTCATACCTATTTTCTCTTGGTATATAATAATGGACTTGCTAGTTTACACAGTTCCTGGGAAATAACTTTGATTTGTGATAATTGAAACAACATCCTGTCTGACATGAAACTTCAGCCTTAGATATAATTACTCCTACATGGAAATAGATGTTCTCGATTTGGACTAAAAGAACAATTGCTCTACAGTGATTCTCTTGTGCTACCCAAATCCCACCATTCTATTTAATGCAAGAGGCAGGATTCCAAACATTCTAAAAAAAGTATTGGTCAAAACGATATATCTTTATATTTGAAAGCACAAATCTAGTGTATTATATGCTAATATTTTACACAATCATAAAGTAATATTATTACATAAGTATTATTATTACCATTTTATTATTGATATTAACCTTACTACATGATTAACTTGGTATTCAGCCATTCAATCAAGAGGATGAGGTATCTTTGAAGATATTGAACTTCGTAAAACCTATTAATAAACTTTATAAGAAACCAGATAAGTCACTTTATAGGCACACAACATGTCTAGCAAAAAAAATTTACTACTTCTATAAATTGATATGCTTAGAATCAAATACCATTTACTATTTCTATCAAGATGCAGATCAATGTATTATAGTAAACTTGACTCACTAATTTGATTTTTAAAGCAATATTATCAAGAGGATTCAAGTATCAGATTAGGAATTAGATTAGGTGAGTTGTATTGCACCTTTTAGCTACAAGAACTCATTAACCTATTATTTTTATCAATTGAAAAGTTTGATTCTATTTCTAAGTCTATGATCACTGAGGAATCATCCAGACTTTCAATTCTATAAAGCTGAATTAGCTAGATCTAAAAATACTAAGATTTATAATCTACACTTATTTATTGAGAGTATTATCTGAAGGGAAGGTTTTTTTAAAAATAGGTATTAATCAAGACTTTTCATTTCAGTTGTAAATTACAGAAAAAACAATTTTGAATTAGTAAAATAGGTAGAGGAGAAGTTTCTCAGAAGACAACAAAGTCATCTATCTTGAAGACATTTTATGACCAGATGAATTATGGTGCTAGGTGAAGATATGATCAGTCAATCTTGGGAGTTATAACTACCCATGTGCTTGTAGTTCAAGTCCTGGTCTATAACCAGAGAAGTACAAAGAAGAAATATTAGACAGATGACACCAATAGCAGTAGAATTAAGTTCTAAAATGATTGTGTTCAATGGCTGCATCATCGGTGTGCATTTCTTCCTCTCACAAGGGGAATTTGAGTGAACATTTGTCAATGTACAATTTGATATATTCACGATGCAATAAAAATACATGGATACTTTATACAATTTTTATGTATTTGTATCTTCTTATATGTCTAGATAACTAACTTGCTTAGGTTAACTTGTGTTAGTTTGCTACAGATGTCATAATAAAATACTACAAACTGAGTGGCTTAAACAATTTCTTTCAATGTTCTAGAGGTTGGAAGTGTGAAATTAAGATGAATGGTAGGGTTGATTCTTCCTAAAACCTGTGAGGAAAGGATCTGTTTCAGGATTCTCTCATTGGTTTCATAGTCACATGGCTCTGTGTGTATGTGTGTGTGTGTCCACATTTTCCCTTTTTATAAGGGAATAGATTGTTTTGGATTAGAATTCACCCAAATAATCTCATTTTAACTTGATTACCTCTGTAAGATCTGGTCTCAAAATAAGATCACATTCAGAGGCACTGTGAGTTAGGAGTTCAGCACATTAATTTGAAAGGGGGAGCACAATTCTACCCATAACAACCAGTATGGGTCCACATTAAAACTTTAGCTGTGAATAAATAAAGTTCAACTTCGTTTTAGTAACTCATCTTTCCCTTTACCCTTTCTAGTTAGTAAAATATGTACTATCATTTTTTGCATGAGTTTCTCCTCAAAGAGTATACTTTAAGTGCCCCGATTTTCTCAGTCTAGAAGGGTCAGTCAGCTTGAGAATATCTCAGAGAAAAAGATTCTGTCTGGTGGTAGGTTTTCTTTCCTGCTACTATTTCTTCTGTCACTGGCACACAATGTCACTATTGTAAGGAGACCCTGCATAGTTAACAATGTCCTCAGTGTCCACCACTCCAATAGCCCCTCTGCTAGTCAGGCAGAACTTTCCCAGGTTATGACAGGTAGGACAAAGAAAAAGTCTTTTCCATGGTGTTATCTTGGTAGCCATAAGGAGATTTGGCAGTAGTGATCATATGGACAGTTTGGGCTATCTAGCTGACTGCTCCTGAACAACCCTTGCTAGTGCAGTCTGTAACAACTGTTTCACAGTCTGTAGTGACTGTTTGTTGGAGAATATCCAGAGGCACTCTCCCATTCATCTCCCAAATTACTGTTTTTTACTTGGCCTTGTATGCTAAGTGACTGTTTTCAGAGCACTCCCACTAGACCAAAGTCTTCTGGGGGCCAGAAGTCTTTAGTCTTACCCACTTTAAAAAAAAAAAATTGATACTCCATTTCTCTATAATTACTCAGCCTTGGAAGTCAGACTGATTTACCTGCACAGACTATTCTAAGTGAGTATCCCTTGGATGACCTTGATTTCTTTTCTGCCAGAATTCCTCAGTCTGGTTGACTTCAAGCCATGAGATCAGAGAGATTTTATTAAAACTGAGACTTAAAAAGAGAAATGCTGAAATTCAGGACTTATATTTTTGGAGGCTATTAGTTTCTATGTAGATATTTTTGTTCCCTCACCGGTGATATTATATAGAGTGAATAAACATTGTCAGGTAAATACCACAACTCACCCAATAGGGTTTATGCCACACAAAATATTGCTAGAGTATCAAAGGGTTTTCTTTCCTTATATGACTTTAGCTGGAGGGAAACATTCAAGGGATTCTTCTTAAAACAATAGCATAAAAAATCCACTCTGTCAAAATGTGATTTTTAAAAGATGGTCTTTATAAAAATGCACATTAAATACATTTCAACTTAAAAAAATTATTTGAAGGAGCCAGCAGAGTGGTAACATTGGTCCAAAAAAAATTTCTATAAACTTAAGCAATTAACCAGAACAGAAATGAATAAATACAAAACTGATTTATATCCTACATGTTAAGTATACTGTAACTTTTGGAGTTATATTTTCTACTGGACAAAAATAATTTTTATTTTATTATATCAAAAAATTTACAAGATCATACTTATTTAAAATTTTAATAAATTTATAATCTTTCTTTACAGAATCTATGAATAGAGCCCTAATCAATAGTAAATAGAAAGCTAAATAGAAGTACATTAATCTGAAAAATAAGATAACCTTTGGTTTTGTCTTTAATCTAGCAAATATTTATGCATTATTTTTCTTACTGCTATGTAACTCTTTATTTCTTAAATAATCTTTGAAATTTTGGATGGATCTATTAATACTTTGTGGAATAAAAAGACATAAAATTATCTTTTAGTGTTTTTCTATATTTTATATCATTTTCTTAACTAAAGTTATATAATACATGAATTATAGCTTTAGGAGGAAAATTAATCTTTAAAACAGCAAGTTTTCTCACTTAAAAACAATGAAAAATTTTTTCATCACCAAACATTCAGCTATATGTTAATTATTGTATTCAGCAAAGACCTTAAGCCTTATTATCCATTTGCATGACCATCTCCTCTTTTAGTAGGTTGGTGAACTACAGGAAATAAAAAAGGTAGGGAGAGGAGAGCGACATCAGCAACGTGGCAAACCCGCACATAGAGCATCTTCTTTGGCTATGGTAACTGTAGTGGTAGCAGGCTCTGGAAACATTACAGTCAATCTGCTTAGAGTCTCTGGAAGGTCTATTGAAGAAGAATGGGCACAAGCAAAGCCAGACTATGATGAGTAGAAAAAATATATAATCCCTCAATGTGCAGACAATATCATACTTCTACAAACATCAAAAATATAAAAATAAATATGACCTTTCCAAAGGGTCAGATAGGACACCAGAAGCTTACCTGAAATAATGACGAAGGGTGATTTCTCAGAAAAATAATTCAAAATATCCATTTTAAGGAAACTCAATAAACTTCAAAAAATCACAGAGAAATGATTTAGAAATTCATCAGAGAAATTTAACAGATATTATAATAGAAAGCAAACAAAAATCCAAGAACTGAAAAATACAATAAGCAAAATTAAAAAAAAAAAACACAGTAGAGAGTATCAACAGCAGAATTGAACAAACAGAAGAATTAATTAACTAACTTGAAAACAAGTTATTTGAATTTTTATTTGTTTTAATTTTAGTTTTATTTTAGATTCAAAAGATACATATGCAGGTTTGTTAAACAGGTATATTGCATGATGGTGAGGTTTGGACTTCTATTGAGCCCACATCCTAGGGGTTAAGCATGGTACCTGGTAGGTGGTTTTTTAACCTTTATTCCCTCTATTCCTCCCCTTTTTGGTAGTATCAAATGTCCCATTCTTGTCCCTGTGTGAGCCCACTGTTTGGCTCCCACTTATGAGTGAGAACATATTTTATTTTGTTTCTGTGATAGCTCACTCAGAATGAGGGACTCCAACGTCATCCATGTTGCTGCAGATGGCGTAATTTCATTCTTCTTTATAGTTGTGTGTATTATATGGTGTATATACACCACATTTTCTTTCTCCAGTTCATCAGTCCATCATTGATGGGCACCTAGGTTGGTTCCATGTTTTTGCTATTGTGAATAGCACTGTAATAAACACGCAAGTGCAAGTGTCTTTTAGAACAATTCATACTCCTTTGGGTGTATACCCAGTAATGAGATTGCTAGGTCAAATGGTAAATCTATTTTTAGTTCTTTGAGAAATTTCCACATTGCTTTCCACAGGAGTTGAATTAACGCACGATCCCACCAACAGTGTATGTGTTCCCTTTTATAAACAGCCTTGCCAACATCTATTGTTCTTGACTTCTTAATAATAGCCATTCTGACTGTTGTGAGTTGGGGTATTCTCATTGTGGTTTTGGTTTGCATTTTCCTGATGATTAGTGATGTTGAACATTAACAATTGACAGAATAAAGATACAACCCACAGAATGGGAGAAAATATTTGCAAACTATGTATCCAATAAAGGCCTAATTTCCAGAATCTATAAGAAACTCAAATGAATCAATAGAAAAAAATGACCCCATTAAAAAGTGGACAAAGGAGCAACCCCCTGGGTCTTCTCCCACTGTGGGAGCTTTTCTGTTCTCTCAATAATCCTGCTTTCTAAAAAAAAGTGGACAAAGGACATTAACAGAGCTTTTTTTTTTTTCTTTCTTTCTTTCTTTTTTTTAATAGTGGTGGCAGCCCATACACTGGGAACTTCAGGGGCTCAGGACAGAGAACAGAACTTTTTAAAGGAGGAAATATAAACATGGAGACAAGCTATTTTAAATACACAATGATGGAAAAAGAAAAAAGAATAAAAAGGAACAAAGAAAGCCTACAGGATCTATTGGACAGCACCAAAGAGCAAATTTGGGGGTTATTAGATTTTATGAGAAAGTTGAAAAAGACAGAGATAGAAAGAATGTCAAATAATCACAGAAAACTTTCTAAGCCTGGAGAAAGATATGACTATCCAGACTGACAAAAGTCAAAGGCCCTTAATCAAATTCAATCCAAATAAGAGTAACTGAGATATATTATAATCAAATTCTTAAAAGTCAAATAATTCTGAAGCTGTGAGAGGAAAAAAAAAACAGATAATATGCAAAAGAGTTCCAATACACTTCACATTAGACATCTTGGCAGAAATCTTTCAGTCCAGGAGGGAGTGGGACAATATATTCAGAGTGTCAAAGAATGCAAACACTGCCAACCAACAATATAGTCTGGGATAGCTAGAAAGGTAATAAATATGTGCCCACTCAAACATGAGCTGAGAGAACTCATTACTACCAGACTTGTCCTGCAAAAAATGCAAAAAGAGAGTTCTTTAAACTGAAAGAAAAGATGTTAAAATATAACAAGAAAACCTCTGAAGTCATAAAACTCATTGGTAGAAGTAAGTATATAGACAAAATATACTTACCTTCATACTTATCCTAATACTGTAATTATAATGAGAAAAGACATATCTTTTGTAAGAAAACTAAAACACAGCACTATTAAACATAATTACTTTAATTTGTTATTAATTTGTAAGGAAATAACCAATATAAGAAGATGTAGAATATAGCATCAAAATTCAAATGGGCCAGAGAAAGTTTAAAGTGCATAGCTTTTTGTTGTTTCTTTTCTTTGCAGCTACACACTGCCTAAATTAACTGTAAGGAAACACAGACACTGAAGGTGGAGAGTTGGAAAAAAGATATTCCACACAAAAATAAACCCCAAAATAAAAAAGGTAGAAGTAGATATACTTACATTAAATAGAACAGACTTTAAGTAAAATACTAAAAAAAAAAACAAAAACAAAAGGTCATAATATAGTGATAAAGGGGTCAATACAGCAGAGGGATTTAGCAATTATAAGTATATATGCATCCAATCTTTGAACACCTAAATATATACAGCAAATACTAAAGACCTAAAAAGAGAGATAGACCACAATACAAAAATCATAGAGATTTTATCACTCCATGTTGACTTTGAGTTTTAAGAAGTAGCAAATAGACGAATAATGGGTACCAAAACTGAATCAGTAATAGAAAAGTCTTCTATCAAAGAAAAGCTCAAGACCTGATGTCTTCACTGCTCAATTCTACCAAGCATCTAAAGAATAACTAATATCAACTAATCTCAAACAATTCAAAAAAAGAAGAGGAAGAGGAAGAAGAAGGAGAAGGAAGAGAGAGAATTCTTCTGAATGCATTCTAAGGTGCTAGCATTGTCCTGATGCCAAAACCAGAAAAGAATACAATACAATACAAAAAGAAACTACAGGCCAATACCTCTGGTGAAGTTAGAGGCAACAACCCTCAACAAAATGCTAGCAAACCAAATTTAATAGCACATCAAAAAAAAACCCTACCCTAATCAAGTGGGGTTCATCTCAGGAATGCAAGGATGGTTCATATTTGCGAATCAATAATTGTAATGGATTATATTTAGAAAATGAAAGTCAAAAATTATGTGATATATTAACAGACACAGAAAAAGCATTTGATAACATTAAACATCCCTTCATAACAACAAATTAGGTATAGAAGAAACATACCTCAACACAGTAAAAAAACACATATGACAAACCAATTGATAACATAATACAGAAAAGGAAAAAGTTGAAAGTGTTTTTTCTGAAATCTGAAACAAGAAAATTATGCCAATTTTCATCACCTTTATTCAGCATAGTACTGAAAGTCACAGTCAAATAAATTAGGCAAGATAAAAAAGTTAAGAGCATCCAAGTTGAACAGGAGAACACCAAATTGACCCTGTTTGCAGATTACATATTTGTATATATAGGGAACTCTGAAGACTGTACCAAAAAAGTTAAAATTAATAGACAAATTCAGTAAAATTACAGGATTCAAAATCAACATACAAAAAATCAGTAACTTTTCTGTATATCAATAATGAATAATCTGATAAAAAATAAAAAAGCAATTTCATTTATAATAGATGGAAACAAAAATAAAATATCTAAGAATAAATTTCACCAAGGTGGTATAAGATCTCTAAACTGAAAATTACAAAACATTGATGAGAAATTGAAAGGGCACAATACATGAAAAAAATACCTCATGTTCACAGATTGAAAAAATGAATACTGTTAAACTGTTCATACTTTTTTGTTGTTTTTGAAATAATCACTTTATTAACTCTAAATGGAATTACAATTTTTCAAATTTTCCAAGTAGGCAAAATTTATTTAAAAATTGTCACACAGTTTTTACTAGAACATTTATGTTAGGCAGCATTCAAATTATTTGTGAAAAGTTACCTATTGCCACTCCCTATTTTCAGCAGCACAGGTACAAAGGGCATGTTATCATGTTGCAACATACAATTCCTGGTGCCAGAGTGACTTATAGATTTCTAAACCAGATGATAATTAGGTAGCACAATAGGCAGAAAAAATTGTTATCATTTTAATGGACAGAGGTAATGTTGAGCATTGCTTCAAAAATTATTTGTATGTTAAATCTTTCTGAGAGTCTTTACAACCTCAGTAATAAAAATATAAAGTTTCTGGAGCTTTGCTATATTTACCACTTTGCCTGCATTGATATTTAATTCAAAGTGATTATGTGACATGTGCTTCTTAAATGAATTACCATTTTTCTTTTTTTTTAATTTTAAAGATGTGGGGTACATCATGTAAACAAACAGTAATTGTACAGGTGAAGTTTGAGCCTCACTTTGGTCCCCACTTCACCTGGCCTTGCTGATGTGTACCGCCTCCCCCCTAGCAGTTTCCCACTACTGCCAATCCCTATCTTATAGTATTGTAATCATTGGCCCACTTATGAGTAAGAACATGTGGTACTCAGTTCTTTGTTTCTGTGATAGAACACTGAGGATTATAGACTGTAAGTCCACCCAAGTTGCTGTGCAGTTCATTATTTTGTCCATCTTTATGGCTGCATAATATATCATCATGTATATGTATTACATTTTAAAAATCCAGTCCCCTTTCAATGGGCAGCACAGTTGGTTCCATGTTTTTGCTATCATGAATAATGTTGCTATAAACATGCGTGTGCAGGTATCTTTTTCATAGAGTGATTTGAGTTCTTCCAGGTATATCCCCAGAAGGGGAATTGCTGGGCTGTATGGAAGGTCGATTTTAAAATCTTTTAGGAATTGCCACACTGTTTCCCACAGAGGGTGTCCTAGTTCACACTTCTACCAACAGTGTAGAAGTGGTCCCTTTTCCCTTCATCCTCTCTAGTATCTGTTGTTTTTTTAGTTACTGATGATGGTCATTTTGACTGGAGTTAAGTGGTATCTCAATGAGGCTTTAATTTGCATTTCTTTGATGATTAGTGAAGCTGAGCATTTTTTCTCATGTATCTGTTGACTGCTTGTATGTCTTCTTTAGAGAAGTGTCTATTCATATATTTTGCCCACTTTTTAATAGGGCTGTTTGTTTTCTTTTCAGCACTTTTTTTTATTATACACATTATTTTATTTCTCAACAATCCTGAAAGAAAATATTACTCCATTATGCAGATGGGAAAGTATGGCTCAGAGAGATTAACTGGCACTTGATCTCAGGTCATTTTACTCCAAAACTGCTCTTTTTAGCATGCTACAACATTTCCTCATATTTGTAAGGATAGTTCTTTTCAACCCCTTACTCCTCCAAAAATTCAAACATTTCCATTCCACGCAAATTTAGCAGGATGCTATAGAACCTAATTACTATTTATGGAATAACCTGTTTAGAGATAATTATAACTTGGACTCTTAAAAACACATTCTCCAAAGTGGTAGCAAGTTTCTTAACATCCCATTAACTCCCCTATTTACTCCTAAAATATGCCACAGCATTGGGAACAGTGGTCTCAGTGACTTCAGAGGCAGTAGGGA
>CAUYQG010143683.1:0-48542 GCA_963574415.1 Tarsius wallacei | reverse complement strand
GAAGGATCGCCTGAGCCTAGCAGGTCGACGCTGGGGTGGCTGTGAGTATGCCATGCTCTCCAGCCGGGGAGATGGAGTGAGACTGCAACTCAAATAATAATAATAATAATAATAATAATAATAATAATAATGTCACCTGAGTTTGAGTCTTAGTGGTTCCATTTATTAGCTGTATGTTGACATGGGCTGTTTTCCTTTTCCTCGGCCTCTGATTCCTCATTTGTAAAATGAAGATAATAATAGTACCTACCTCACAGTGTTGTCATGATTAAATTAGATAAATTTTTGTAAAGCACGTCACTGTGTGTTTGCCCTTCTGTTTTAATGTTTGTTACAGAGATCATAATATCCCCTTCAGCTCAGAGCCTGCAGTATCTTCTATTTTTCTTTTCATGACGCAGAAAGCTCAGCCTCCCGCCAACTCCAGTACTTGGTCCCAGGGCAAAAGAAACACAATGGATATCCTTGTGCTCTGTCTCTGGGGCTTTTCAAATGCTGTTCCTTCTGTCTTGAAACACTCTTCCCAATTTCTAGCTTCCTTTGCCTGGACAGCTCCTACTTCAAGTTTCCCTAGGAAGTCAGATAGCTCAACTGGTTTCATACTTAGCTACAAATCTCCACACCACTCTGTAATTTCTTTTGCATAGCACAGGTGCTCCATTGTAATTTACTGCAAATGATTCTTGCTGAGTTTTATATGATTCGTTTCTTATCCTTTTGTTATAAACTTCTGTCTTTCATTATAAACTTCTAAGGTTGCATAGAGGAAACATTTTGTTTTAGGAAGTATAGGAATGTCATTTTTTTCCTGAGATGCTCAGAAGTGTCTGTCAAATGATCTGAAGCAATGATGAAATGAGTGTTGCTTTCCTTATAGTTTGGCACTGATAGTAGTTGTAGGAGTCAAAATGCGAAAGGGATAATTTTACAAGCATCATTTATCTAATATTGTCATGAAATCTGGATAGTAGTAATTCACTATTGATCATTTGTCAAAACAGTTGCTGTTTAAAACAGACATTGTCAAAAGGAAAAAAAAATGTTTGCATTTCATTAAGTGCCCAATGCTGAGGCAGCATACTCTGGTAGAAAGAGGGTGAGTCTGGAATCACAGCTGTGAGTGTGAAGCCAGGCTCTGCCTACTCCTGACAAGGCAACTTGAAGCAGTTCAGTTTACCCATTTCCTCACTTTAAAAAGAATTGTATCTCACTATAAAAGTTTTGACAATTAAATAAAACACAGTTTTAATACAACTCAATGCTTGGCACATAGTAAAGTTTCAAATAGTATATAATGCTATTAGATAATAGAGGGAGGACTTCAAAAAGTAAGTCTGGGCTGGGCATTGTGACTGACATCTGTAATCCCAACCCTTTGGGAGGCTGAGGTGCGAGGATCGTTTGAGGCCAGGAATTCAAGACCATACTGGACAACAAAGAGATGCCTTGTCTAAATTCAAACAAACAAACAAACAAAAAATATGCCTGAAGTAAGTAGTTCCAAGGTATTGTGAGAATGAATAAGTTAAAGTATATTCAGTATTTAGTGCAGTGAGTAGGGTTTAGGGTTTGCAAGTTATAAATGCTTAATAAATAATCACTCCTGTCATCCTTCTTATTGAGTTGAGTCTATGGATTGCAACTCCTCAGTGTCACTGTCAGGAGGGACATGAAGTGGACGTGTTCAGGAGACATTTTTCTATAATTTATAATCTTGCTTAAGATTCACTTATTTTATAAGACTATTTCTGTTTTCAGTCCATACTTTCAAAATATGCCTTAAAATATTCTAGATGAATTGAATATTGAATTAATGTGTAATAAACTGGTCAAGATAACAGTTTTTCCTACTATTATGTTTCTTGATTATACAATATGTAATAAATAGACTTCTTCAATAAAAGTGATTTGCATGTTAGCCATCTTCTGTAGTTATGAAGCTGTGCGTATTTGGAATATAGCTTTTATAGTTCTGGCCTGTCTTTTAGTTAAATGCATGCACGTCAGCTTCCCCCAGCTAGCAAGATATTTGAATGGAAATAATATGCCCTATTCTTTGATATTTTTAGCTCTTACATGGTGCCTGCAACATAGAAGGTGTTGATTAGTTGGTAGTAGGTGGACAGATAGATGAAAGGGTGAACAATATCAACCCATTTAAAGCGACCAGCGTGCTTGGTAACCTGTTATATAGTGTCCATTTCTATCGGCAATCCTGTAGTATAGTCCCTGAATCTCACAGCTAACCCACCCACTCAATTTTAATCTGCAGTGTGCAGCATACCAGAGTGACTGCTTTGTGAACACAGCATCATCGCTGCCACTTTGCATCTCTGTCTGTCTGTCTCAACCATGCTGCCACCAGTTGAGTAGTTTATGTACTATAGGCTGAGAAAAATCTGTTCATTTTCACTCAACACAGCATCTTTGAACACTCTCACAGAGTAACTGAATGTACACTGCCATGCCATATAAATAGCATACTGTGTTCAAACATGTGGTCCTGTCAGAAGCATTGTATTGCAGACAGTTTTCCATGTGAACTTACAGGAGGCATCCCTGAGCAGTAACTAACAGAAGGCACTGTTCTAAGCAGTATCTAGGCCTTAATCCTCCCAGCAAAACTATGATGTTTGTGCTATCCTTATACCTCAGAGGAGAAAACTGAGGCATGAAGAAATAAAGTTTCATTGGTAGAAGTCAGTTAGCTAGCAAGTATAGAGCTGGGATTCAAACATAGGCAGTCTGACCCTACAACCCAGATATTCTACCTTTCTATTATATCTCCATGCTCAAAGCCATTCCAAAATTGTCTCTAAAAGAGATTAAATGTCAGCATAGGGCCAAATCTAAAATCATTTGCTGAACTCAGAAAAGAATTTGGCACTGTTGTTAGAACAGCAAGAACTACCCATATGAAATAATCCAAAATCATGCGAAAGAAAGTGCTTGTTAAGTAAATATAAGTTATTATAAGTACAATTTTGTTCTTTTATGGAGTTCTTTTTGTCTGTATGACATGCTCCAATATGAAACCTTCTACTAAATTTATTGTAAAATCTCTCCCCCAGGGAGAGATAATTCAATTTCCATTAAGGCATTTAATAAACCATGAAAAGTTGATTTAGATATTTCTGAGGGAAAATAAATTCATTATATTATTTTATGGTATTGCTTCTTTTTCAGTCTTACCTTGAGGCATTCTGTAAATTCTGTAAGAATCATGATGATGTCACAGCAGAAGTTATATGTTTCATTCTTGAGGTATGAAAGAGTCCTTGAATTTCTTAATGCCAATTAATGTGATTATGCATTTTTTGTTTTAACTGTATGCATATTCTTTATTGTATAAGTTGCTTTATCTAGAAAAAATAAGCAGTACATTGTATATATATATTTTTTGATATCTTTGGTTAAGACAAGTAATTTCCAAGTTTTCTACGTAGAAGAGTTTTTTTGAAATTAGAAAAGAACAATGCTTATAAAAGTTTGTCATGATTAATATAATTAATTAGAAATTTAGTTAACTGTGAGTAATGGGTGGGTAGATCATAGGCACTCTTTTTTTGTTTGTTTGTTTTGAGTTGGAGTCTCACTCTGTGGCCTAGGCTGGAGGGCAGTGGCACACTCACAGCCACACCAGCATTAACCTGCTGGGCTCCAGTGATCCTTCTGCCTCAGCCTTCCAAGTAGCCGGAACTACAGGCATGTGCTACCTCCCATGTCTGGCTAATTTTTGATTTATTGTAGAGACAAGGTCTCACCAAGTTGCTCGGTCTGGTCTCAAACCTGCGGGCTCAGGCAATCCACTCACCTTGGCCTCCCAAGGTGCTGGGATTACAGGCTGAACCACCAAACCCGGCCCATAGGCACTCTTATAATCATTGTAAGGCAAGTGTGGAGAAAAAGAGAATGAGCCAAGAAAAGACAAAGAAAAGAAAATGTATTAGAGGGAAAGAAAAGAGAGACTGGCCTTAAAGAAGAACCAGCAGCTTGTTCTTTTGGCGTGTCCCTTTTATACCCTCTAGCTGAGGTCTGGTGGTCATGTAGCACACATAGTCCTGAGGAAGCAGGTGCTGGTGGTCACGTAGTCCCTAGATGTGGCCTTGAGGAAGCAGGCTAGTGCTGGTAGTCATGTAACCTCGAGATGCAATCCTTGAGAAAGCAGATGTCGGCAGTAAAAACAAGAGTCCCTTAGGCAAGCGGGAAAGGAGTGGGGAGGGGTGAGTGGGGTTATAGCTCCCTTACAATAATCACCCCAATTTCTTCCAGTGAGGGAGCCCTACAACTTGCTACCAAAGTCTACTCAGGCTTAATTCATGGGGATATTTTTCCTTAGAAATCCTAAAATAAAGGACACCCCAAGCAATCCATGAGCATTCAGCAGGAAGACTCCTTTGCTTAAATGATTTGCAGTCTGCAAGCTCATTTAATCTTGCATCTAATGCCACCATTGGTGTCCACCTTTCCAGTTGCTTTACTCTTTTGAAATCCTTTTTATCACCACAGATTTCCTCTATGCTCAGAGGTCCTCTTGCGTGAGGATGTTGATCTGCAAATGCATGGATGATTCGGGCAGAGATCAGAAAGCTCTGAGGACATTTTGAGTGTTTCACGCCCATCTCTCTTGTTGATTTCCTTACTCTCTTGAATCGGAAAAAAAAAAAGAAAACTGCCTCTGGCTTTTAGAAGCCCATACTTTGCCCTGTGAAACTAAGTTTTATCTAAAGACTATTTTTAATCATCAGATTATCTGTTTCAGTGTCTTTGCTGCTGTGTGGACTTCTGATTTTAAGAAAAGCCTCATAAGCATGACTCCTTGAGTAAAAAGAGAAAAAAAAATAAAATAACAATTAGCCTCGCCTGCATATATTTTAACCCAATGTTCTGAAACTGCATGTAGTAAAACTAGTTCCCCTTGAAACATCTAATCATTAAAATTTTATAAAGATATGTTGCTATCTCTTGTTGCAATTATTAATATAAAGCCAAATAGTCCTTGAGGTTTAAGTTTTATCACTGGAGAACTTCAAAGAAATATTTTTGTCCTTATCTGATTACAGAGAATGTGGATATGGAATAAATAACATTTTTATGGCTTAGTAAATGTCAGAAAGAGAGGCAGTCTCTTTCAGACATGCTCACCATGTAACATGAGTAACCTATGGACCCTGTGAAGTTCTCCCTTTCTCCTCATAAATTCAGCTACTATCCACTCTGTAAGAAGTCACATTAGCTATGGGTAAAAGTAAGAGTTTCTACTTGGCATAATTCCTGTGGTATAAAAATGGTTTGTGCACTTTTTACCCACAAAATATGTGGAATGAAAGTTATGTCAAATTACTAAGGGTAAATAATAGCACGATTATTAGCTAACATTTACTATGTGCTAAATGCTATCCTGAGTGCTTTATATACATGAATTCATGTGGACTTCAAAACCACACAGAATGGGTATTCTAGTATCTGTTTTTCAGAAGGAACACTAAGGCACAGAGAAGGCTAGTAAGTTTCCTGATGTCTCACAGCTAGTAAGTCAGGATTTAAATCCAGGTAGTTGACTTTCAGTTCCTAAATGCTTATTCACTATGCCATATTGCCTCTACAGTAAATTCACCGTTTACAATTCTTTTACATAAAAGTCAGTGCTAATTCATAGAAAGATTATAATGTGTAAATTATGAAAATCAGAAATATAAAAAAAGACTACTAGAAAAATGCTTGTCACTGGGATGGTTTGATCAAACTACTATATGTCCAGTGTTCTCATTGCTGTGATACTCTCAGATTAGGTTAGATTTTTTTTTTAACAACATTAAGAAGATATATCAGTTTTACATAAATATTTCAGATCATGTAATTATCTCCCTTTATTTGTGCAGCTATGGAACACCTACAGTTTATAAATCCATATACATTTTTATTTAATCTCATTTGACCAGAGACTTGGAAAGATTTAATGTGGTAGAAGAGAGTATTAACCTAGGCTTACATGAGAACATTTGACCTAATTACAAGATTGTAACTACATATTAAGAAAAAAACAACAAGCCGGGCTCGGTGGCTCAGCCTGTAATCCCGCGCCTTTGGGAGGCTGAGGTGAGTGGATTGCCTGAGCCCGCGGGTTCGAGACCTGCCTGGGCAAGCGAGACCTCGTCTCTACAATAAATCAAAAAATTAGCCAGGCGTGGTAGTGCGCGCCTGTAGTTCCAGTTACTTGGAAGGCTGAGACGGAAGGATCGCCGGAGCCCAGCAGGTCGAGGCTGCGGTGGCCGGGAGCGGCCACTGCACTCCAGTCTGGGCGACAGAGTGAGACTCCAACTCAAAAAAAAAAAAAGAAACTGGTATCTGCATCTCTGTCCCTATCTTGCCCTTGGCAGAGGATGGCAGTATAGCATAAATAGTAAAAGGCATAGGTTTTAGAGTCAGATAGATCTGGGTTTGAATCTTGGCACTGCCACCTCTACGCTATGCAACCTTAGTCAAATTGCTTAACTTTCTGGATCTTGACTTCCTGTTCTGTAAATAGTGTCACATACCACATAGAGTAGTTGCTAGCATCACATGGAATATTTTGATTAGACCACAAAGAGGTCCCACGAAGAGGTCCACTGGTAACTAGTAGATGTTCAGTAAATGGTAGCTATTCTTAAAGTACTGCCTATTATTTGTATGTTGCTTTGAACTTCTCAAAGAATTTTTATAATTTGAATCTCATTTATTTCTGGCAGTAAGCTCATGGGGAAATCGAACAGTGATTTTATTTTATAGGCAAGAACTGAGAGTAGTTTCCAAGTGACTTGTACAATGCAATAAGGGAAAACCGACTTCATTTGACAGGTGAGGCACAGCGCCTTGCATGTAACAAATGCTCAGAAATGCTGATGGCTACATGACTAACACAAGTTAGCAAACACAAACCAATACAGCAAGCCTAGGAGTACTGCAGGCTGTTGAGAATTTTGGAGGTGATCTTAGGGGGATGGGCAACAGAAAGGACTTGTTATGCCAGGAGGCAGGGAGGTAGAAGGTATATGGCAGGTCAAGTGAGTCACAAAGAAGCGGGAGTGAGGGAAGAGAGACAAGAGCACATTTTCTCGGCTGTGATAGAGGGTCTGCCTGAGAAGGCCATGAACCATCAGAGCGGTGCAACGGGCACTGTGGGGAGATCTAGAAGGTCCCATACAGAGGAAGAATAAGTCTATAAGAAGTCACTGACATGGCATTTAGTGAGCCCTTACTATAGATTAGGCATTCCAATGGATCAAGCAGGACAAAGACATGGTCAAGGTTTTTAGACAAGAAAGAAAGAACTCAGCATCCGAGAAGGTAATTCTAGCAGCTGTGAGTGGGGTGTCCTGGAGATGAGTCAAGCCTCATACAGCTACAGGTCTTGAGCAGAGCAGGGAGCCCACACAGAGGAAGGAGCCCCAGAAGCTGGGTGGTGGGGAGGGTAAGAACAGGAGGGAGAGGGGACACATGTCTGCCAGGAGCTTTTTCTGTGCTGGCCACTTTGTCAGGCCATCACACTCATTTTTATAGCCTGGGAACAGAATCACTCCTGTTTTCCAGATGAGGAAATTGGGGTTTACAGAGATTAAGTAACTTGATGATGGTTATTTACAAAGTGATGAAGCTGGGGTCTCACACCAGGTTGGGTCTGAAGCCCATGCTTTCCCACTACAACACTTGGCCTCCCTAGGGTAGGGGTGGGGATCAAAATAACTCTGTGAGCCTGGAGTACAAGAAGAACTCATGACTGTGGACAGTGGTCAGGAAACTGGGAAAGGGAACCTTTACACAGAGGAAGACTTCAGGGTTTCTATTTTACGAATTCTCCAAATTAAAGAACCTTGTATGCAGGTGGGGTGATATCCAAGCAGAAATACCCTAGAGACAGCTGGAAATCCATGGGGGAGGGGATGAGGCTGGGATGGACATGTACTGAGGTCACAGGCAGACAGGTGGTAGGCATCAAGAAGTATGAGCAAACTCCTCTAGGAGTGAAACACAAGGGGAGCAGGACAGAGTCTTGGCAGAGCCACAGCTAATGGCAGTGGGGCGAGAGAAAGGAAGGAGGAACAGGTCCCACCCACAGGCACAGATGGTCACACGCGCACACAGCCACTCTGGGCTTAGGTGCATCCCAGTGCCAGGGAGTTAATCCTCCTTCTGTTCCATTCGTGAAGTGTACTTATTTTTCAAAGCACAACTCACAGGTCTGCAACCCCTATTAGAATAGAAACTCTTGTTCATCTCTGTAACCGTCACAGAGCTTAGCATAACACTTGGCACATAATAGGTGCTAAATGAATATTGGTTGAACTACATTGAAAAATTAAAGAGACAGAGAAGAACTATTTGGGGATGGCAGTCAATGACTTTCTGAGCCACACCTTCTTCATTTGTGAGCTGCAATAATCATCGTTAGTATGAGATGAGATAGGCAGGTAAACATTTAGTACAGTTCCTGGAGCATGGCTGTTGACTAACTGGTACTCATTATTATTAGCTGGCGGCAACCAGAGAGATAGTACAGTAGAGGTCTGGAGTGAAGAATTTGGGGAAAAAATGCGTGCAACAATTCCAAGTCCCTTTGTGGAACATGGTTGGCTCTTTCTCTCTCACATGCTATGAAAGATGTTAGGCACAACAGACTCCCCGCCCCCCCCCCCCCACTGATAACCTACATCATCTGGATCTCCCTCACCACCCCGAGTATAAGAAGAGTCTTAGTCATCTAAATTTGGTCCTACAGTGCATAGTGGCAATGACCTTCATGGCTGGTTCTATGATTTTAACATCAAAATTGTTGGGGATTTTGATTTCCAGCTAGATGACAGGCCCACCTGTGTTCTTTGGTTTTTATTGGATTCTCTAAGTCAAAATGTGTTTACTCCACGGTTTGGTGGCTGCTTTGAGAGGGAAATATGGTACCCCAGAATCCTAGAAGCAGCAGCATCACATTGTCCAGCCTATCACAGACAGAAATCACTGCTCCCTGACACAAAACACCCTCTGTGTTAAAACAAAGCGTCTATGTGGAGGCCTTCCCAGAAGAGAATTCTCCCTCCTCAGCTGAGACCTGAGGCGGGTTGAGGACACAGAACAAAGGTCTGGCATCTGGAGGCCCAGTTGGGTGAAAAGGGCCCAGGATTTTCAATGACCCAACAGTTCCCTTTTATCACAGCATCTCCCTCCCAGTCAGCAACTTTCTCCTCACCTTTGGGCCTGGGTGTGTACCCAAAGCCCCGAGTTTATCCACTAGAATGAGGCCTCCTATCTGGAGCTGTGGTCCAGCTCCCTTAGGACTCGGCTTCCCTGGAGACCAGGCCCATGGGACCCTTGCTGTCTGCCCCGCTTCTGCCCTCCGTTGTTCAGTCCTCATATCACTGAGAAGGGCAAAGCCAGACCTTTTGCCTTCCCCTCCAAAGCCCAGCCTCTTAGGCTCTGCTCTCCGCCCCTTACTCCCCTCCCCCACGTGCCCCCCCTTTTCTGGGCATAAGGGACCTTTTCTATTTGCAGAGCCTAAAGAAGCTGGTTGCCAAGGTGACAGGAGCAGGAACAGCAGGGAGCTTGCCATGGGGGAGGGGCTTTGCCCCGAAACAGCTGTCAGTGGGAGCAGTCCCAGCTGGGACTAGAGGGTCTGCCTGCTCTGGGAGGAAATAACCCCCAGGAGAATACATTCTTCTCTGCTCTGGTCCCCCATGCCCCCCACCACAAGTCTCCACTGGTTACTGTCCCTGGGGGCAGCCAGCCAGCCAACTCAAAAATGCTCCAATAACAAACAAAAAACGCTTGCGTGCTCTCTCTCTCTCTCTCTCTCTCTCTCTCTCACACACACACACACACACACACACACACACACGCACACACGTGTGCGTGCACACAAGCACAAGCATGCTCTTCTCTTCAGTCCCTGATCCCTTGGTTCATCTACAGTGGGTTGGCTGGGCAAGAGGCCAGAAGTCACCTCTGCCTGGGGAACTGTGTAGCCCCAGACAGGTGCTGCTCCAGGCTGCCCCCGACCAGCTCATAAGAATTATTTCAGTCTTTTTTGTTCCAGAGGCCCTGAGAGGATCTGCCACTCCTAAACCTCCCCCAGCTGCCTTCCACTTGGGAGGTGGGTGTGGGGGAGTGCAATCACAAGACTTACAGGGAGGAAGGGGTGGGAGAGAAAGAAAGAATAGGACAGGACAGTGGGAAGCAGCACAATGCAAGGCCCACTGATTTGTGTCTCTGGGAAGAGGGTCTTTGTGGGGCTGCAGCTCACAGCTGCTCCATAGAAAGTTCTGTGAAGGCCCTGGTTCCTGCACGACATTATAGCCATGGACTGTTAGTCTCGGGTCCCTGGACCTTAAGCCTGTAACTCATTGGTGTTAACCTTTACACGGGGTCTTCATTAGACTCTGCAAACCCCAGTCTTAGAGCCACCCTAGCTCTTTGGGTTTTGGGTCAGGAACGGGCAAAGCCGAAGAGGCCCCACATTACTATAAGAGCTAAGAGGCGCGCTCTGGCTCGATGATTAGGAACACAGGGTCTGACTTGGCCAGCTTTGGAACTGGCTCCCAGTTCTACCACTTACTACTTTAGGTAACCTTCAGTGACGCATGTAGTAAGCTCTTGGGAACCTCTCTAAGCTTCAGTTTTCTCATCTGCAAAGTGGATAACAACGCCTGCCTAACAGGGTTCTTTTGAAGATTTAGAGAAGTGGTATGCATAAAAATGCCTAGCATATTATCTAGCACATCCCGTAAGTGCTGGTCCCCTTTCTGTTCAGTTTTCTTGAGAACTCAGAGTTGCCTAACAGCCTTAGCAGTGACCCAATAACCGGTCTTTCTTTTGAACAGTACTTAGAATTTGAGGGGCTGGCTTAGGTTTAGAGGGAGGTTCCATTTTGGCCTGGGCAGGAATGGGGTTCTCAGGAAGTCCTGAGGCTTAGGGTCTATAGGTAAAATGAGAACATAGAAAAAGTACTAATTTGGGGTCCCAGCTCTAGGCCAAGCTGCTACCAAACACATTGCAATGTCCCCTAGTCTTTACCCTTCTAAGCCTCATTTTCTTTTTCCATACAAGGAAGAGAGTGGACCAATCTCTGGAGAAAGCAATGCCAGACAGTGAGAAACATCTGGAACCACGGGTTAATGAGACCTTTGCAGGGAGGTGCTTTTCTGGCTCAGCAGTGACCCCTGGAATGCAGTGACTGACCCTTTAACCTTGTATAATTTCTGAAAGCTAAAGGTAAAATAAAGGCCTTTAACTCAGTTTCCTCCCGGCTCATTGTCATATGCGCTGTGTGTGCTTTTTTCTGTTTGGAATACTTTCCCTACTCTGTCTGCTGGGTCGTTTGCCAATGCTTCAAGACTTATGTACCATTTCCTATGAAGGACAACACCTCTGACCCATCCTGCCTGGCAGTGGGCTGACCATTTGTGCCCACATTGTACCTCGTGCTTAGTCCTAAAATAGAATTTATAAAATTGAGTGGATTCGCTTATATATCTATCTGGCTCCTTCCTTCTTACCACATACTCTTTTAGGCAAGAAACCATATTTTGGCCAAGATATATTTTTGTTTTGCTTTTTTCTGAGTAAGGGTCTCACTCTGTTGTCCAGGTTGGAGTGCAGTGGCACAATCATAGCTCACTGCTGCCTTGACCTTCTGGGTTCAGGTGATCCTCCCACCTCAGCCTCTTTAGTAGATGGGACTACAGGCATGTGCCACCATATCTGGCTAATTTTTTGATTTTTTTTTTTGTAGCGACAAGGCCTCAATATGTTGTCCAGGCTGGTCTCGAACTCTTGGGCTCAAGCAATCCTCCTGCATGGGCCACAGTGTCTGACCTATATTGAGATATATTCTTGATATATTTTCACAAGAATAAATCTACAGGCTAGACTGGATGGTCAAATGGTTTGGATGAGGGCAGAGGGTTAGTGCTTGTCTCAGGGGTGTGACCAGAGTGACTCTCTTTATAATGCAAAGTCATGTGGCCCACCACTATATTTATTGCTGTGGTAAAACAGCTTAGTCTTATTCTCTAGACTGATAAGCCTCGCTTCTAGGGCTCTTGGTGATCTTCTTATTGAAGACTGCCTACTACAATAGGCAGTGCTGGGAGCATTTAACAGGCAGGGACAGGAGTCTGGCCAGGCTATACTGCATACTAACTCATCCCCTTCACAGAACTTGCCTTACAAATAATCTGCTAGATTTAAAATGTTTTTTTAGTCTGCCAGATCTATTCCCAAGTGTCACCCTCACTGGCAAGCCTTTCCTGACTCTTCTCCTCAAGGCTAGATAGCTCCTCTGTGCTCCTCCAGTGCTCAGAGCTTAGATATATTCTAGCACTGATCATGCTCTAGTATACTGCACTTGTCTGTGTCCTCAACCAGACTGTGCGCTCCTTGGCAGGCAGGGCCCAAGGCTCATTCATCTCTGCATACCCAAAACTGGCCACATGACTGGCAAATATTAATCAAGACAAGGCTGCCAATGGTGAGAAAATGAGCTTTCCGCTTCCCATCTTCCTTTCCACTTCCCACCTCAAATGTGGTTTTGACATGCTTCTGGCTGCCCTTGTCCTTTTTCGCTGAGACTTAATTTGAAAATAGCTCAACTGCCAACCTGCACTCATGCAAGGTTAAGAGCTATGATAGTGTACTCCAAGATTTACCATTGTGAAGAAGGATGCCTGTATTCTGACTGACATGGCTTCCTTCCTTAGAGTGAGCCTAGAAGCATGAAACAGAATTAGGAGCTGATAAACACCTTGAGACAGGGAGCGAGGAGAGAGAGACTTGTGACTGGTAGCTTAGCAAGTCCATGGGAAAAAGGAAAGTTTCAAAGTTTCCTGCTGCCCCAGAGTCCCGAGTTTCCTGGGCTAGGATTCCTGCTTCCTGGAGCCCTTACCTGGTGCAATGAGGGGGTGGGTAGCCACAGCAGGAACTGCCCGGCTGGGCCCACCACGGCCCTCCATGCTTCCTGGCACACTGCTGCTGCCATCTCCTTTCTTGAATGGCTCCACCACACTGTCAGTCATGCCAGGCTTGGCCCCCGCGGGGGAACCCTGAGCAGCGTTTCTGCCCTGTGATGGAGAAGGCAGAGGCTGGCTACCACCAGGTGTGGGTTTCAGGGCCAAGCTGGGCAGGACAGGCTGCGTGGGGGTAGGGCCCGAGGCTGCTGCAGCTGGTGTCTGCTGTGTTCGGAGGGTCAAGTTCTGTACCTGGAAAAGAGGGGTCTATGGGAGTCCAGAGAATGCAGGTAGGAGCAATGCCAACATACAACTAAGAAGGGGGAAAGAGTTAGGGATGGATCCAGAAATGGCTGAACAGAATAGTGGGTTGCAAAATTAGAGAAAGAGAGAGAATGTGTTAGGCGCTAAAGGAGGAACCAGGAGCAGATAAAGTTTCTAAAGAGAGGGACAAAGTTTGCTAGTGAGTGGATCTATTGGCAGAAAAAAACTGAATTCTGAGAAGGAATTGCTGCCCATCTGGGGCAGGCAGGGGCAAGGAGGCCAGGCTTTTTCCCTCCTGTTACCCTCCCTCCTCCCCCAAACTTCCAGGATTGGATGCATACCACTAAGATATAATTCCAGACAGGTGGAGCATGGGGCTTCCTGTGCTGGAAAAGGCAGGGCAAGACTATAAATTAATTGACCAGCAAGGCCACCAGGCAAAGGATTATCTCCTCAGAAAAAGGTTAACACCATGTTCAAGACACTGGCAAGCTCATGCACCTGGTCCATGGTGCCCTCTGCTGGACACATGGAGGCTATGCCAGACTCTGATAATTTTGCTACCAAATCTTCTCTCCCGGTGCCCATTGTAGAGGGGGATAGGGAGACGAAGTGGCAGGGTGCTCCTTTCCTGGCTGCTCACAGAATCTTCACAGTCACAATAGTATCTGTGTACTCCCAGTAGAAGGTGGGAGCCCAGGACACACCTTTGCTCCCTCTCCAATGCTATTTTCCCAATTCCTAGCAGTGCTAGCATGTGTAACCAGAGTGGGATTTTCCACTTATGAAGCTGCAACAAAATAAGCCATCCTGGGGAGAGTGCAAGGTACAGAATGGCAGTGCTGACCACCATGCTAGGCTCTGCACGCTGTACTCTGGCTCCTGACCTATGTTTCAGGGAACAACAGAGTCAAGAGGGGCCAAGGCCACTTGGACAAGAATTAAAGAGCACGTCTGGGAGCACTAGGATGTCCTGTCTCCCATCTGCTTTCCTGGAAGACCCTGGCCTCTCCAAAGAGTCCAAGCTCCTCCAGGGTGTGCACCCGTGCCCAGTATCAGCACCCCTCTGCAGTGGTACCCACCCCCTTGCCCTCCCACAAGCATGGGATCCTCACCTGGGCGGGGGTGGGGGGCCGGGCGGGGGAGCCAGTGCCGAGCTCAGGCTGCACAGTAGCGACGGTGGCCGTGGGCGTGAAGATGAGCTGAGGGGACAAAGGAACAGTGCCGCCTAGGCTCCTAGCTACCTGCACCAGGTTACCTGGCTGGGCCTGGAATCACAGGAAACGAGGTGCCGTTTACCTGCCCAATGTGGGCTCAGCCACAGGACAGAACAGTTTTGCCCAGGAGCAGCTGTGGAGAGGGCTAGGGAAGTGGAAATAGGAATGCAAGGAGGGCAGAGTCCAAGGGGACCACCAGAAAGTCTCAAGAGGCTTGTAGTATTCTGACCTAGGCGGGAAAGTGGCAGGGCCGGGAATAGAGGAGTCACTCTGGGGCTGCACCAAAGCCAGGAACCCTCTGTGTGGGGCTTGTCCCAGCAGGGACCGATATCCCCAGGACACCCGGAGTCCTCTCAGCATGCTGGGAACCAGGGACCTTGGGCTGAAACATGGCCTAGGAGCACTTTTCAGGTCTAACACACTGCTGACCCCAGGGCTGAGTCAGGACAAGAGACTCTGTCCTGTCCTCCTGAAAGGATCGAATTAGATGTATTCCTTTGTTCATTCCCCCAGTGAAATTTAGATTCAGGGGAGCCTAAGGACAACTACAAAAGAGGAACCAGGTCACCTGGGGCTGTGCTGGTGTCTGAGTCTTGCCCTGTAGGGTAAGGTTATATGATGTTCTCTGCATGACACCTTGACCTTGGGTGAGCCTAGCTCTGTATCAACGTGGATACATTGGGGTCCTGACAGGGTGCTTTCCCTAGAACTCTGTGAAGATGTGCCTGCGCTTATTCCTCTGCGTGTATGCCCTGTTTTGGAGATGGAGGCAGACGGGCATCAGGACACCAACTGGGACAGTTGAATAGGACATGGTGATAAGCAAACTAAGACAAATGCAGCCTGGGGGCATCACCATGTGGTTGTCCAGTTCAGTCTACCTCATGCTTTGTGTCTAAGAGGTGATTCCCTGGGAATTGAGTTGTGCCTCCAACGATGAACTCAGAACTGAGAACAAAGTGTGGCTCCAGGCGTCAAGCTCTGGCCACAAGAACTAAGGCAGGGGTAGGACTGTATTGCCTTCAGGATGGCATGTCAAGGGGCCAGAGGGAGAAATCTTTAGAATGGGGAGGTATGAGGTATGGCTCATGGGAGGTATGAGACATGGCTTGCAGTGATCTGAGCCCAGCACAGATGTGTATATTACTGCCTCCCAGAAGAGTACACTACGATTTCCCCAGGAAATTCTTCTCAATCTTAGGTTCTTGTTAGCTTCCTAACGACCTGTGCACCTCTTAGGGACAGGTGCAAAGGAGAGATTCTAGGTCTGCGTGCCCAGGGTGGGTGCTCTACTGAGTACATTCTGCCCAAAGAAGCTCTGCAGACCCTGCTTAGGGCGGGACAGGCAGTTGAGGCAGCACCTGCCCTGAAGCTGGCTGCCACCTCACCATGAGAGCTGCAGTGCATCGTGGCCCCTGAAGAGACCAGTCCTTGTAAGGACTGTCATGGCAGGAGAAGATCTCATCTCTATAGGGCACACAGGTGTATCTGCTTATCTTACATGCCTGAGTGTCCAGGATCATATTGGCTTGAGCCCCTGAACTGTTCTCCCTTATCAGTGTTGAGGAGTAGTTTCTGATAAGGAAGGGACAATTCTGTTTCATTCTAGGAGGAGAAGGAAAGGTGGCGTCATGGGTAACCTCCCCTATTTCAGCCCAAAGTCCCACTCCTTGTGAATCATTGAGCCTATCCCAACACTTCTCTCGGCCTTCCAGGCCCCCTCCTTTATCCCACCCCTTCTCTCTCGCCCCCATCCCTAGTGCTTCTTCCCCACCCTTCTCTAATCTCCCAGCTCCCCACTTCTCTGCCGCTGTCCTCGTGGCATCCCAAGCCATGGCCCAGGCGGTGGGTACTCACCATCTGTGCCCTTAGATACATCTGTGCTTGGCTCGCAGTCAGGGCTGGGGAAGATGTGTTGCCCAAGAGCACAGCCTGCTGGGTGATGCCCGAGGCTGCTGCTGAGTTGACACTCTGGGCCCGGTTGAGGAGCTGGGCTGCTGCTGGGGAGGCTGCCAGGTTGATCTGATGATAGACACAGGAGGTTCTGCTAGTGAACTCCGTCCCCTCGTCATTTATCCCCCCTTCTGTTCCTTGGCTTATTCAGTCTTCTTTAGGACCATCTCTGGTCCTTGGGCCTTGGAGCTTCCCCCAGTGCTGCCCCATCTTGGGTGCAGAGCTGCAAGGGGATTCCAGTGTTGACAGAAGTGAGCTATCCACAAAGAGCCTTGATACTGGGAAGATGGCAGGGGGTTATTAATCTAAGGCTTAGAAAGAGATATGCACTTTTTTTCCTGACAAGAGCAACAGATTCTAGCCATGATTACACGTGACTACAGATGCACCAAAATGGGTCTGGGAAGTCATGAACACTTTAGGCAAGGAGGAAGGAGCTGTTCCCAGAGCTGTGAGCTCTGCCTGCCAGCCCCATCCTACTCACCGAAGATGACTGGGCTGGAGCCTGTGCGGACGCATTGCTGCCTGAAGTACTCCCTTGTCTGTTGGCCACCAGACTTGCCTAGAAGAGAACAAACTCCTCTTGTTGGGGTCCCAGACCTCCCCCAGCCATTTCTGGGCTCTCCTCTTCCACTGAAGGCACAGCAGGCAGCAGCCTCTGGAGCCAAACCCCAACCCACCTCCTCTGTGCTGCCTTGAGCACCTGTCCAGCTTCCTCTCTCACAAGGTGGGGATAATAACAGCACCTGTCTCGCAGGACAGCTGAGAGGACTGAAGAGGTAAAGCATGGCCCCTAAACATTCTGACTGCTAGTGCTTGCCGCTGCCAGCTGCCAGCCGCTCTACCAGCCATCACACCCCAGGCCCCCACACTGGCAGTTTGCAGACATGAGCTGGAATACCCAAACTGCCCTCTCCCTCTGGCCAGCTTCTTCTCATCTTTCAAGCATTAGCTACAGTGTTACTCTAGCAGATAGGCCTTCTCTGACCACTCATGCAAAGATGCAAGGTCATCCTTGTCCTTCAGTCACGGTAATCTGTTATTCTCTTCATAGAGCTTGTTACAACTTAGGTATTTAAATATTTTGTTTCCTAGGCTGTTTTGGTTCCAGTTTACTTGCTGTCTCCCCACTGTAAACTCCAAGAAGACAGGTGCACAGTATACCCAGTGCCTGACATAAACTTTGCATATGGTAGGTGCATAAAACATTTTGTTGACTGAGTGAATGTGTTCTTCTCAGCTAAGAAGGAGTGAGAGCAACAACAGTCAGACAAGCTGAGTGGGCAATGCCCTTCACTTGTGCACACATGCTTGGAATCCACAGTCCCTCCTCTAGACCTGCAGTGATGTGGTGAAGAAAGGGGCCCCCAATACTTCTTCCCCAGGCTAGGCAGGGTGAGAATTCACTGTTTCACTCACTAGCTGTGTGATTGGGCTCTGCTCTTCAGATGCCAGCAGGAGGGGAAGACAGTTGTGCCCACTTCATGGGGCTCTGTGAGGACTCAGTGAGAAAAGGCATGCCGAAGCACTGGCACAGTGACCTCTTCCTTGCCCTCTTACCCACAACCCTTGCTCCCAGCCCCCGTGTCTTGGCCATCCTTGAGCCTTACCTGCTGCACGGCTGCCAGGCTCTGGAGCTGTGCGCCACTGAGGTGCTGCTGCTGCAGGGCTGCCGTCTGTAACATGAGGTGCTGCTGCTGGGCGGCATACATCTGCTGCAGGTATTGGGCCGCCGTACTGGGCTGCCTGTGCAGAGCCTGCTGGATCACCTGAGTGGGCAAGGGGAACAACTACGGTCAGCTCTGCACACATGCCCCTCAGGCAGCAGTGCCATGTCCAACCCAACTCTCCCTAACTGCTCTGAGCAGGACACCAGGATGTGTGACTACCACTGAAACCACTTTCCAGGGGCTGGGGAGGACAGCTGTCTGCAGACTTTATCCTTGTCTGCCTTGTCCACGTTACCCTCCCCTCAGCTCCTCCCCGGCATGGTCTGCTCTTGTGTTGGCCCCCGCACTGAGGAGAGTCAAAGCTGTCCCACACTGCTCTAACCAACCCTGGGGCCGCAGAGGCTCAGGGAGACAGAAGTGTCCTCATTTGGCTTTTTAGACACTCCTTTCTGCCCCCTCCACTGACACTCTCTAGCCTCACACGAGGGTGAGGCTCAACAAGGTAGAGAAAAGAAAGCGGGTGGGAAAGAAGCGCTGCATTAGAAGGGGGCCTGTTCTAGCCTCAGCAACAGCCAGTGGACTCAAACTTAGGCAGAGGCAACACTCTCTCCAAAGGCTGGGGCTTCAAGGAAGACTTGGAGTCACTCACTAGGCTTTGCTTCCTGGAAGTCCCATCAGTCTCTTAGAAGAAGGTTGGCAGGCCAGGCTAGGTGGCTCAGCCTGTAATCCCAGCACTCTGGGAGGCTGAGATGAGTGGACTGCCTGAGCCCGCCAGTTCAAGACCAGCCTGGGCAACTTGGCAAGACCTCATCTCTACAATAGATAAAAAATTAGCCGGGCACAGTAGTGCATGCCTGTAGTTCTGGCTACTTGGAAGGCTGAGGTGGAAGGATCACCGGAGCCCAGTGAGACTCCAACTAAAACAAAAAAAAAAGTTGCCTAGGACTTGCAGAACCAGCAGGTACCACAGGAACACGACATTCCTCTTTTATTCTTTTAAAAATTTTATTTTATAGATGTGGGGATCTCTTTTATTCTCCCTCCCATTGCTCCCTAATTTTAGCTACTGTCTCCCACTCCCCAACCTTACTGCTTATTCTCTTTCCTGATGGGACTGGCTGAGTAGCAGTCTCCAGAAAATGACAAAAGGCTTCTTTGATTCTCCTCCACCCCCAGGCACAAAGAACAGCAAATGCCTTTCCTAGCCCTAAGAGCCTCTGTCTTCTTCCCATGAGTCCCAGAGACATTTGTCTTCCCTTCTCTCATTGATCGCCCTCTTGCCATCTCCTCCCAGTGGTTGCCCTACACTAGCCCTAGCCAAGTCCACCTACATCCTGCCCTCAGTCCTGCTGAATCCCTGGTCACAGGCAGCTCCCAGTCCTGGGCCCTGTTCTGGCAAGTGAGCTTCTGGTCAGGCCTTGCTCAGCTTGCTGTGATTTCTAGGGCTGGCAGCTCTAAGACAAAACAACCTCTGAGCTCAGATTTGGGGTTCTGTGGCAACAGCATGATATCACAGCTCCCCCATGGGCTCTGATGTATCCTCGGGCATCCCCACTCTTCCCAACTCTTCTACATCTCTCCCCCAGACTCCACTCTCCTTAAGTGAACTCTCCCTTCTGGTATCCTGTTTTATATGAACTCCATCCTGTTTTTGCAGATATGTTCTTATTCCTTTTACCTAGACCTTTCTGTTAGACTCCTGAAAGTGACCTCCCCCGCAGCCTGCCAGCAGTAGTTGAGATTCTGTGACTCTTCCTAACAAGAGGATGTCCATGATGGAAACCCAAGGAGTCTATAACGGTTCCGCTTGGGCTCCAACACTACCTTGGGTTATTCCACTTGCTAGAGCAGAAGTCCTAAAGCCCTTTGATTGAGTTGTGATGAGCTGTAGGAGTGGGCATATCCTAGTGTTGCTGCTGAAACTAGAGCTAAAGTACTCATCCATGAAGGGATCAGGGCAAGAGGCTGGGGTGGGGGCAGGAAACATGGCTTTACTAAGTGTGAGGCAGAAAGAAGTGGGAAAGGGAAGATTCCAGAATATATAATGGTGTCCTTGTTAACTCCATTTTCCAGGCCCTCTCACTGTCTGCCTGGCTTCTCCCCAGTCTCTTATCTGGGCCTAGGGCCAAAGCAGGATGAGGTCACTTTTCTAGTATATCCAAACTGTAATAGCAAAGTCACTTAGAGTCAGCACTTCTCGGCTGTGGTCTCTCTTTTCTGCCTGTATGATCCAGGAACCTCAAGCAGACATTGTAGTGATTAAGAACACAGCTTCGGGGTTCTTAAACTCAAAACCTGGGATTAAGATTAGAGTTCATTTTTTTTTGTCTTTACCTAAATAACCCTGGACAAGTTATCACCTTCTCTGAATCCCAGTTTCCTCAACTGTAGAGTTGTGCCGAATAATAACCACTCTGACAACTAGAGAAGATAAATATGCAAAGTGCTTATCATAGCACTGGGCACACAGATGGCAATACATGGTCATGATTGTATACGGGAACAGTGTGACCACCTGGAAGGTCTCATGGATGACCCTTTGCAAACTGCTGCTTTAGAGAGAAAGGTGAAAAGCTACAAAGACAAAGGGTTATTTGGAGGTTCCATTTTGGCACTCAGTCTTTGAAAAACTTAGACTGCTCCTTATAGAGCAATGGCCATTTAGAAAGTGGGTTTGGGTGGGTGAGCAGCTCTCAGTCATTTTTTACTTGTTATTTTTACTTGTCTGCCCTTCACACACCTATCCTCCCAAAACAGCACTCTAGGCGCTAAACCATCAGGCAAGAAAGGAGTTCTTCTGATCTGCGAAGCATTATTCTTCTCTCCAAACTTCCCTTATTGGTCTCATCCTGCATTGCTTCTCCTCTAACTATGCCCAAAGGTAGATCTGCTAACGCACTCCTTCATGCCCTTTCTAGAGTTGACATCCAGATTATTCCACCAGGCCATGCAAATACCTCCTCCTGGCTAAGCCTGCAGATGATTAAGGAATATAACTTCTGGAATAATGAGAACCTTACCTGCACAGTCTGTCGGTCAGGAATACCACTGTACACAGAAATCTGGGGCCCAGTGGGGCGGCCGCTTCCACAGCTGCTGCTGTTGCAGCTGCTGCTGCTACTGGCCCCGCTGGTGCTGCTGGTGGCAGAGGCACTGCTAGACGTATGTGGGACTGGCAGCTCATTCTCCATGGCCTATAGGGTGGTACAGTCAGGGCGCTCAGATGGCAGAAGAGCAGGCAGATGCTAGGAAGGAAGAGGCAGAAGTGAAATGTTTAATCCATGCTTACTAGAGAATGAACACAGACACCCTCCATATCTGTGGGTTCCATATATATCTGTGGATTCAACCAACCCCGGATTGAAAATATATTTAAAAATTGCATCTGTACACTTTTTTTGGTAATTATTCCCTAAATAATACAGTATAACTATTTGCATAGCATTTATATTAGGTATTATAAGTAATCTAGAGATGTTTTAAAGTATACAGGAGGATGTGTGTAGGTTATACACCAATACTATGCAATTTTATATCAGGGTCTTGAGCATCCATGGGTTTTGGTACCTGTGGGGGTTCCCAGAACGAAGCCCCTGTGGATACCAAGTCACACAAGTGACGACTGCATAGTACATGCCTCAGCTTTCCAGACAGCCTGTGGTGGGGCCTCTTGGGAAGTGACACACTTGCCCTCAGGAGTACGAGGCCAGGCTTGGTTCATGAAGTGAGATTTTAGATCGGGTCTACCTGATTCTAAAGGCTGTGACTTGTTCATTCTGCCAGAGGAGGTAAAACTGGGAAAGGAGGCCTCCTATAGTGTTCTCCCTAGCAGTGATCTTAGGAGTCATCTCTTTCCCCATCAACCTCTTCATCTTTGGGATAGGGGAACTGAACATCAGAGAACTTATTATTTGTCCATATTTATACAGCTACCTAGTAAAAGAAGTAGAACTAAAAATCTACAGAGAATAGAATGAGAGAAAGAGGCAAACTAGAAGGCAATGAAATCAACGGAAGCATTTATTTTTGTTTTGCTTTATGTTCAAAGCCAGAAGAGCTTGAGTGTATGTGAAGTCTTTGTTTTCTTTATTAAGTTCGTACTTACTGAGTGCTCTCTAAATCTAAGGCTGAGCAGGGAACTACATTGAGCAATTTTGTAAAAATCTCATGTTTTAGAGTCAGAAAGACTTGGCTTTGTCCTGGCTCTGGCACTTTCTAGCTGGGGAATCGTGGCAAATTCACTTGTCTGACCTTCTGTTTCTTAATCAGTCAGACATGAGAATATGTGGATTGTTGTGAATGTAAAGAAAATGATGATACCAAGTGCTTGGCAGATAGGCAGTTGTACACTAAGTGCTCTGTAAGCACTAGCTGTTCTTGCAGCCTGGTTTTCACTGCTCAATAGATCAGGCCTCTCCCAAGATGAGATTGGTAGGGCCTCTTGGAGCCCCCTATCCCAGTCAGCACAGAGTGTCAGAAATTCCTTCAGGGACCATCCTATGGTGTGATACAGAACTGGAAGCTGCATACTCCCTTGAGGCTATGTGCTCAGGAGTGGAGAGGGCTTGGGAAAGAAGAAAAGGGAAGGGAGAGAGGCACTCCAAAGTCTGAGTTCAAGTTTCTCTCCTTTTTCATGCTTTTCCTCAAATTCTTATTTCTATGTGTAAGCTTTTTCTCCTGCCCATTCCCTCCCATGTATAAAAATAATATTTGTTTGTCACCCCATCATAGACATTTTACCCTCTGCTTGTGGATTATACCATTTTAATAAGTACAGAAAACATGATTTTTCACATTAATGAAATCATTGATTAGAACAAAGAACCAAAATAATCATTAATATCCTGTTGTCTCCCCAATATTGTTCAGTTTGGGAGTTATCATTTCTCAGGGGGCCTTATTCCAACGGAGTGAATTTCACTGTGGGCTGAAAAATAGTGTAGGTAAAGGCTAAAATACAGGAATGTTGGGGGTCAGGAAACCTGAGTTACTCCCAGGTGGCAGGCAACAAATTGTTTATGGCTTCCAAGGCAGTGTACACCCATCTGCAGACTGCGCTCATGACCTGGGTCTTTAAGCAGTGATTTTTCCTAATGCCTGTATGCCTGCTTTTACTGCCACAGGGTGAGGACTTTGTCCCTTGATCCTGAACTGCACTTAGTTCCGGGCCTCATTATGGCTACTGACTTGTTAAGGATGCTTATGATGATAATAATGATGCAGGATTCAATGAAGCAGCAAAGTCAACAAGTATTTCCTTGTGGACTTTATCTTGTGTTCTAGGGAGGACAAGCTAGGCTAGAGTAATAGTGGTAGAAGGTATAATTACTGATCTTGCAGAAACTGAAAAACTAAGTGTACAGATGAGGTTCAATTAAAATTTTAAGGATCACAAAGCAACAAATCAGTAAAGGATAGTTCCGTTCAAACATGGAACACCCCAAAGAATCCCAAGGTCATCTCAGTTCAGTGCTCACCTCCCTTTCTCAAAATGTTGACTAGAACTGGGTTTCAGTTCCTGGTTTTCATCCCATTCTAGGAAATCTCTACTGAAGTACTTATAAACATAAAACATAATATGGGAAAACAGGATATCAACCACAGCAAATTAAGAGGCTGGAATAATCTACATTCTGCACGATCAAGCCTCAGCTCTATTTTTTTTCTCTTGCAGCAGCTAGGGCAAATATTGTGGACAAGTATACTCAAATCTTGTTGAGGAATAAAACAAGACAAAATTCTCAAGGCAGCATGGCATTGCTTTATATAGAAACTGCACCAGGACAGTCACTGCTCCCACGCAGAGAAGAGAGCCCGCAGCAGCTTGGGGACAGGACCCAGTGCACTTCTGCACTCTCTTGCCCACCTGTCTCCCTCCTGCAGGCAAGTGCACCTTTCTTTTCCCTCGACACACCCTCCTTCTGGGCTTCGCCCCCCTCTCCTTTTCTGTCTCAGTGATTTCTGCTATATCCAGCCTCTGATTTTCCCACTCTTGCTCCTGCCCCTTAGCCCCCATCCTGTCTCACACCTGTGCTCACATTCGCCCTCCCTTTCATATGATATCTTCCAGCTGCTTCCTTACAAGAGCCCATGCTTAGTTAGCTCTCCTAAACACTCTCTTGCTCCCTTGCCCTCATTGATTGATCCCGATTGGTTGCTCGGTTTGCTCTAATGAGCTCTCTCCCATTCTTGACCTTGCTCTTTCCTGGTCTGTTCACCTTTGACTTACCTCCCTCTGCATCTGGCTCCCTGCCTGGTTCTTCCTGTGTCTGCTCCCTTGCTGCACAGCTCCAGTTCTCTCTCCCTCATTCTCCCTCTGTCCCTTCCCCAGGCCCAATCAGCACATCTCCCTCTTACATTCATGCACACCACTCTCTTACTCTGGATAGAGCATGCTCGCCCACCCTCTGTCTCCTGGGCTTGCGCCCTCTGCTCTAACCATGCTTTTGACAGTCACAGTTGTCATTCTAGTGTGCTGATTGCGCTCTCTCAATCACTCACACAAAGACAGAGAAGGCCAGAGTCTGACAAAAGGACTGGGGAGTGACCAGTTTTACGTGTGTAACTCAGTGCCATTAACTACACTCACAATGTTGTGCAACCATCACCACCGCCTATTTCCAGAACTTTCTCATTACCCAAGACAGAAACTCTATAACCATTAAGCTATAACGCCCCATTCCCTCTAGTCCCCCTGCCTAGCCCATGGTAACCTCTAATCTACTTTCGGTCTCTATGAATTTGTCTGTTCTAGGTATCTCATATAAGTAGAATCATACAATATTTGTCCTTCGGTGTCTGGCTCACTTCACTTAGTATAATGTTTTCAAAGTTCATTCATGCTGTAGCATGTGTTAGAATTTCATTCCTGTTTATGGCTGAATGATAGTCTATTGTATACATACTACATTTTGTTTATCCATTCATCTGTTGATGGACACTTGTGTTGCTTCTACCTTTTGGCTATTGTGAATAATGTTGCAATGCAGTGAACATGGCAGTGAGCATGGCATGTATCCTTGCTCTCAATTCTTTCAGGTATATACCTAGCAGTGAAATTGCTAGATCATATAGTAATTCTATGCTTGGGCATGTGAATATCTAGTTGTTCCTGCACCATTTGTCGAATTATTTCTGTTCTTGGGCCTGCAGAGTTCAGTGTGGGATGTCATGATCTAACCCTGACTCCTTCCCAGACTCATTTTTCACACTTCACTTTCACTGGGCTCAGCATGTTTCCAAACCACCTGAATTTTGGACACTTTGCTACTTCCTACCTCTGTGGTTTACTGCTATAGTTTTACTCTTGCTGTTCCCTCCCCTGAAATGCCTCCCTTCCATTTTTCACATAACCAACTCCTTAGATCTTCAAAACAACTTGAATCTCTCTTGTGAGATGCCCTGAATGCAACCTTTTCTTACTCTTCTCCTCTTGCTTCCTTTAAGCCATCCATTTGGATGGCTGCTCCCACAGCACTTTGTATTTGCCTCTCTCCTAGCACTTACAATGTAGTCTTGCAGGAAAGTTATTTGCTTGGGGGTCTGTCCTCCACTGCTGAACCCTGGACTCTGGGAAAACAGGAATCGTGTCATATTTTACCATATATACCTGGTGCTTCATTCTGTAAAAATTTGCTGAATAGAATTGCTAGAAATGCACCATACTCCATCCTACTTCTTGCTTGAAAGCAGTTTAATTTCTAACTCATCTGCAAAGTTCTCCCTAACTAGTTTAAAACATAAGCCACATGCAATTTAATTTCAGTACCTTCCATCAATGGTGTCCATACTAATAATACTGATAATTTATTGAGTATCCACTACTTGTCAAGCACTATAGTAGATGCTTTATATACACTATAACTTTCTTATGGCGTAGATTCTATTTCCAAATTTTGTCAATGAGAAACTTAACTAAGTACTTTACCTAAGGTCATCACAGAACTGGGATTCAAAGCCAGGTCTGACTCCAGAGACAAAGCACTTCCCCCATACTCTGCAACTTCACCCATAATCTCACCTTGAGCCATTATTTCAATGACATTAGGCAAACTCCAAGTCAGAGCAAACTAGAATTTCAGAGTTGAAAATATCACCAAACTGAATTCCCTCATTATTAATTAATATCATTCAATATTTTATACTTATAAAATAATCTCTCAATCTAATGTGTATATACAGGATAATATGCATGTGTACTCATCCATCAGTTAAAAAAATCAAACATTACCATAATCTCCCTTGTTTTTCCCCAGTTTTGGGGGAAGAAAGTGACTTACTCAGGGTGATATGGTACCTCGGACTCTCCTTCAATACAATGGAAGGCAACTCCAGGAAACCTACTGGTGGTGAGGACTTACCCACTAGGGGGCTGGAGTTTGCCTTAAGGAGAAATCAGAAGCTAGGGTCCTGCCATGTGTCACTTTCTTATTGGTCACCTGGTAGAAAAGATCTTGACTTGGAAAAAAACAAAATTAATTAGGAAGTGTGGACCCACATAGTAGCTTTCAATCTCTTTCTTCCATGGTTTCCCTCTTTGAACTAAAGCATTTGTATCTTTCCACTCTCACTTCCTTCTGCACAAAGCTCTGGGCAGCAGAGAAGTGAAGGAGGCATTGGGAGTCGCAGTAAGGGCTACAAAGGCATTTCTGACTCTCCTTTCATGCTGCCCTCTGGTGCCCCACCTTGGGAAATCTGAGTCCTTCACCTTTCACAGTATCTAGACTTTCAGCCATTTTACCACCCCTATTCAATTTCCTTTTAATTCCTACTCTTATTCCCCCATCTCTTCCTTCTAACTAGTTCCTTATTTCTACCCCAAGGCCACCCACGCCTGTGGATTCCCACTATGAACCACAGTCAGATACCATTAATGACTAACATCCAGGACTAGAAGTCTGTTTTTCTCTGGGTTCCAACTTACTGTGTGGTTTTGTATGAGCCCAAGCTCTCAAGGGTTGTGATTCCTATTTCAGCCAATTCTCCTCTCCCAACCACAAGGGACCACTTTGAATGATGTGCTTACTGTAACTGGCTGGGATAGTGATCTTATTACAGGTCTCTGCTACCCACAGGCCTGAGACCAGCAGCTGGAGAAACGCTGATGGTTCTGCCCTCCCAGGAGCTGCCGAGTCTAGGAAACACTAGGCCTTTGTCCCCAGTGTCAGGGAAATCCATTTGCTGTGGATTATAGTTGTGACAGAGGTTCCGGGAAAGCAGAGGGGAAAGACGCTGAAAACAGTTCTCCAAATCTAGCCTAAAGCCCTGGGGTAAGGCAGGGTGAGATTTTTCCTAATGGAATCAGAGCTTGACAGGAAATGAGAAGTCTAGTCAGCTTGATAATGGCTGCTGGTGTTATCATGCTGTAGCGGCTTGTGTGGAGAGTCTGAAAAGGCTGGGTGAAGGTGCTTCTACACTATGGCTCTGCCTCTCCACTTGGTCATCCTTTTGTTAGAGGCGTAAGGCAGTGACGGCAGAGGACTCAGATTCCTAGAGTTAGGAGAGCTGGGGAGACTACCTTATACCTCCAGGTGGCTGTGTGAACATAGAATCCTGATTTGCACCAGTCTGATTATGACTCTAGCAGCAGTCTGAAGCCACTGACGCTCTGGGAGCAGTCAGATGCATTCACCTCAAACCGCCTCGAAAGGTTCCCTCCTGCTCCTGGTCCTCTGCATTTTGACACCTTTAGTGTCTCTAGAAACCAAGGTAAATAAATGAAGTCCAACAAAGACAGAAGTGAAGGATAAAAAGTCAAAGCAGGTCACATAGTCCTAGCGACCCAAATAGGATTTCATTGTGAAACAAAACACCATACATTTAAACAAATAAACTTTTCCTGAAAACTTACTGTTTTCTCCCTAATTTATAAAAGGCAAATTATATCCAGTATTTATAGTACACGTTGGTGCTGGTTGGTTGAAGAATATGACAAGGAAAAAGAAGGATTTGCTCTTTGGAAAGGACATATAGTTAAAGTCACATTGTGCAAATGCTGAGTGTCTGGGGACTGAGGCACGAGGACAACTTTGTCTAGACACAGGCAACTTTGGTTTCATTGCTCCAAGACAGGGAAATATACATTCTGTATCATCTATGAGCCCCTAATCCAATATGAATGGTGTCCTTATAAAAGAATGCCATGTGAAGACACAGACCCATGGGAGAAGATGGCCAAATGGGGACAGAGGCAGAGGCTGGAGCTATACGGCCACAAGTCAAGAACACCTGGGTCTACTAGAAGCTAAGAAGAGGCAAGGAGGATTTCCAAGGGAGCAGGGCCCTGCTTACACCTTGATTTCATACTCTGGTCTCTAGAACTGTGACACGATATATTTCTATTGTTTTAAGCCACCTAGTTTGAGATACTTTGTTATGGCAACCCTAGGAAATGAACACAGTGCCTGATATTAAACCTCACTAGCCTAAAAAAGTTAGATGAAACTAATGATTCAAAAGGGTGCAGAGACATAAAAAATAGCCTTGTTAATGTAACAGCTCTGAATGCTTCAAGGCAAGAGTCCTCAAAATGTGCTCCCTTGGCAACTCTCCAAAAAAGCACATTTTCAGGTTCTACTTCAGACCCACTGAATCACAGATTATGGGAATGAGTCTCAACAGTCTGTGTTCCCAAGCTCTCTGATGCCCATAAAGCTTTAAGGCCACTGCTCCGAGGGCCCCATTATCAACTCCAATAAGAGATTAAAAAGTGGCAGTTACATTTATGGCATAAGATGGTCATAAGGAAGTTCCTGAAAGAGGGGGCTAGAAGTTGGGCAGGGGTGAGATGGGGAGAGTTACCAAATAGTTTCTTCCCTGCTGAAAATCCCAAAATACCTCCATGTGGAAGGGGGAGGATGCTGGCAGCATTCGGTTTGGAGATCTTCCTGCTTCTTTCCAGCCTCACTACCTACCACGTGCCCACACACAGCAGATTCCAGAATTAGTCACACTCTGTGTCTTAGGCCTTTGCCCAGACTGTTTCCTCTGCCTAGGCCACTCCCCACGCTCCTTCCTCCACATCTCCCTGGCCGGAAACCATTCGCCCTTTGCAATTCAGCCATGATGTCTGCTCCTCTTAGGGCTTCTCTTCTGTATGCCAGCCTGGATTTGGTACTTTTTTCTGAACCTTGATAGCACAGCAAGACAGCTGATTTTCTTCACTGGGCCATGATTCTATTATTTTTAGATCCCTGATGCCTAACATGGTACCTGGCCAGCAACAGTATTTATTTATTTATTTATTTAGAGTTGGAGTCTCACTCTGTCACCCAGACTGGAGTGCAGTGGCACACTCCCGGCCACTGCAGCCTTGACCTGCTGGGCTCTGGCGATCCTTCCGCCTCGGCCTTCCGAGTAGCTGGAACTACAGATGCATGCTGCCACACCTGGCTAATTTTTGATTTATTGTAGAGATGAGGTCTCGCCAAGTTGCCCTGATGGGTCTCGAACCTGTGGGCTCAGGCAATCCACTCGCCTCGGCCTTCCGAAAGGCTGGGACTACAGGCTGAGCCACCGAGCCCGGCAGCAACAGTATTTATTTAAATGAGAAAGTTCGTTACCTCTCTAGGTTAGGAGTCCTAGGCTAAGATACTGAAGCACCCTGTGAAAATATCGTGTTATCTGAGAAGGCACCTTAGAAACTATTAGTAGCCATTAACACCTTTACTCAAATTTGTTGGTCCAGATGACTACTTTCAATAAATAGAGCCCAGGACACATACATTTTGATTTGGATATAGAATGAGGGGGAGAAATAAAAGATAAGTGGTGTTGAAACGATGGGTATGGGAACTCTGGTTACTGAAAAAGGTAGATGCGAAGATCTTGGTCAGAAAGCCTGTGTTCTAGATTTAGCTACGCCACTTACTAACTGGGAGTGATGTATCAGCATTATATGGAGAATATGTCTCTACCTCACAGAGCTTCTGCAAAAATGGAAGAAAACAGATATGAGAAAGCATTTTGGAAACAAAAATTATACAATGCAAAGCATCATGAGAGAGAGTTCAGGAAAAGGGAGAGAAGCTCTTCTCTATGAAAACGAACAAACATCGCTAGGGCATAGTATATATATGTGACTGCAACCCTGGCCAAGTTACTTAAATGCTCTGTGTGCCTCATTTTCCTCTTCTGTAAAATGGGCAGAATAGTAGTACAGACTTAACGGGTTTTCTTTAAAGAATAGGTGACATTATGCATTTAAAACATCTAGCATAGCTCAGGCACAGACTGGAAAGAGAGTGGGTTGGGGTAGGAGAGAAGATGACTTTTTTCTCCCAGGGAAAAAAGAGACTATATTTTTCTTCAATAACCTCAAAGTTAGAAAAATCTTTCCTGAGTCTAGTAACAGAGTAAATTCTTTATGCTATAATCTCAGTCAGTTCTTTCTTGTTCAATCTTAGTAATGCTATACAGTTTGGAGATTTGTACATAGAAATCTCAGTAGTCAAGTCCACAAAAAAGACCACCATAAAAATCTCTCCATACTGTCTCCACAAGGCACCCACAAAACACATGCACACTCACAAGCACACACACAAAGCACACTCACACAAAGTATACACATGCAGCAGCACACACAGCACACACATACAAAGTATAGTCACAAAGCACATGGCACACAAAAAGCACACACACATATAGCTACTACTTCTAGAGCTTGCTGTTTTCTACCACTCCTGCTCAGCCTTGAACTGGCCTGGTGGGTGAAGCCAGGGTGAGCTGGTCTTTCCACCACTGCTATGTCCTGACAAGCTTGACTCAGCCAAGATAGGAACATGGGAGACAGCTGATTGCCAGGCTTTCAGAATAGAGTTCAAGGGCCTAGAAACGGATCTAGACATTTTTTACCAGCTTTCTTTGATCTTCTCCCTCTTGTTCCACCCCTCCAAACCAGGCTGCATGTAGGCCTCCCAGTGGCCCTGTAGGTACCACTTAACTCTCTGTTGCACTTGGAGTCAAGGAGTTTGCTGACTTTCATGGACACTAGCATTGAGAATGACTTGGAAGAGCTGGGGCTGTAGTGGGTTGCCCTGTTCTCCTGAGACCATCTGAGCCTGTTCTCTCCAGAGCTTCTTCCAAGAATTTACCCTTCCTCTCTTAGAGTTTCCTTTTACATCTCCTATGAAGAGATCAAGGGAATGGGACTTTAAACACTGATAAATTCAAAAGAGACAGATTGCCAGGGAAAAATGGAGTGTCTCCTGTCATGAGGACTTTCATTCAGTATGTACATTATCTTTCATCCATTAGGAGGCCAGTGTTCCTGGGCCTGGTACTGGCTAATTATAATAATTCTTGCCATTTATTGTTTGCTTAGGGATAGGAGCCTTATATATGACCTCATTTATTCCTCACAATAACCCTATGGTACAGGGGCTATTTCCTCATTTTTCCTACATGAAAATGAAGGTTCACAAAGGCCCTCCCTATAACTTACCAGAGGCCACCAAGCTAGCAAATGGCAGGTGCAGGATTTGAAACCACGTTTGGTATGGTTTCAAGTCCATGAACAAGATGCAGAATTACTTGTGTTTATTCTGGTCTAGGCCTCTCTTGGTCAGTCAGTGTTTCAAATTTAACTTGGCTTCTACAGTCATTTGTCTAGCAGCCTGTCTTACAAGAGTCAAGCAGCAGGGTCAGTCCAAGGCAAGCCTGTCAACTAGAACTCTCCCAGCCCCTGCCTGGTATCCTAGAAATCACACTTGGAGTACATACTTGAGGCATGCCCAGCATTTGTAGGCCTTTCGTCTCCATAAGTATTTTCACACATATTATCTATTCCTAAGGCTAGTCCTCTTAGCAGGGTTTACAAAATCATTTGCAATCATTTAATTGAAAAGTAATAGAAAACAAAGACAACTGCCCCACAGTGCTTTGGAGAGAGGTGATAGAGGAAGCCTACGTTTCCTGAATGCCCACCATGTGCTGGGCACAGGAAGGCAGCATGATTTACAAGTGGGAGGTAGGGGGATAAAAAAAAAAAAACCCTGGTATTTACTTATAAAATGTGTGTACTTATTTTTACAAGTACTCTCTGTTTGATGGAATACATCCTTTTTCCACTGCTGAAAACAGTTTTTGAACTCATCAATTTTTTTTTTTAGTTGGAGTCTCACTCTGTTGCCCAGGCAGGAGTTCAGTGGCACACTCATGGTTGCCACAGCGTTGACCTGCTGAGCTCCAGTGATCCTTCTGCCCCAGCCTCCTAAGTAGCCAGAACTACAGGCATGTGCTACCATGCTCAGCTAATTTTTGATTTATTGTAGAGACGAGGTCTCACCAAGTGGCCTGGGCTGTTCTTGAACCTGTGGTCTCAGGCAATCAATCCACTTGCCTTGGCCTCCCAGAGTGCTGGGATTACAGGCTGAGCCATCGAGCCTGGCCTGAACTCATCAATTTTGATACCTATTAGTGCTTCTGCCATTTTTTTGTTTCACCACTTCCACATCAGCAAAACATTTCCCTTTGAGGACTTTTTTTCATCTGGGGAAACAGAAAAAAGTCACTTGGGGCAAGATGGGGTGAATAGGGAAGGTGGGGCATGGAGGTCATGCTGTTTTTGGTCAAAAACTGCTAAACACTCAGTGTGGTGTGGGTAGGTGCTTTGCCATGGTAGAAGAACCAGTCACCTGTTTACCACAACTTGGGATGTTTCTTCTGAAAATCGTGACGCAACCTTTTCAAAACTTTCAGATAAAACTTTGGTTGACTGATCCAGAGGAACAAATTCCAAGCGTACTACAAGGGGCCCATCTCCAAAAGATAATTCCAGGTTTTGGGGGGGTTCTCCCTTGTATAAGAAAGAGGAACTTCATAGTTAGAGAAAGCTGTTTTGATTACTGCCTCTATCCCAGCTGGGAGACTTTAGACAGGTTACTTAACCTTCATGTTTGCCTCCATTGAGAAAATGGGCTTCAGTTTCTTTATCTGTAAAACAGTGCTAATGATATCAGTTATTAAGTGTTATTAGGCAAGGTAAATAAAAAAATGCAAGCACCTAGAATACACCTAGCAGCAAAACACCTAGTGCCATGTGTAGTACAGAACAGGCATTTGACAATGGTCACCTCCCTTTGCCTGCTTCATCTTTCTAGCATTGCTTTGGAGCGGTAATAACAGATGAGGCAAAAGGTTCTGAGATGTAAGGTAACCTTCCCAAGATCATAAAACAGGTAGCATAAACCACAACAGTGTGAATCTAGAGCTCATGTCTGAGTTATAATATGGGAGAAGGGAACACTCTCAAACATTTGGGCGTCTAATTCTTTCCAATTACTGAACATACTCTTAGTCCTGGCTTGGACATAAGCTCTCCACCAGGCTCCAAAAGCCCCATTCTCAAATCCTAGGAATTTTCTTCTTAAGAAAAAAAAAGCTCAGCTACAGGTGAAATTGAAAGAAAAGACAACCATGACAGACATGAGTCATGAGCGTGTGTGTGGGGTGGGGGGCGGGGGGAGGTGTGTTCACACATGCACTCCTGTACATATATGTTTTGGGAAGAGAAGGGGAAAGTGAGAGACTAGATGCTAGTTAGCTATTGCTATTACTAGATTCAATTCCCCACACAACCCCAAGCTCTGCACAGTAAAAGTGCTTTAGAAATTCCAAGAGCAAGTGAACATTTGCTCGATACACATTCTTCCTGGAGCTGTTTTTGTGCAATGACTGATCAGCTCTCAAAGTGTTTAGATTAACACTACGCCTACGTGACATTGTGAGCAGGTGTATAACTTGGACTTTGAGCTTCCTTTCTCCACTGCCTTCTTTCATCTTCTCTGGGGAAGTTCCATCCTGAAGGCCTCACTGCTTTGGTCCAGGTGCCACTTGGAAGGCCCAGCCCATCCCACAAGTATTCCTCCTGCTTGCTTCTGCCCTAGCAACCTGTCCGGCAGCTGTTTCATAGCTCTAGAATCACAAAGCAATTCCAGAGTTCCCTGGGCCCAGCTCTGGAGCCTCCTTACAGTCATTTGCCCCAAACAATAGCCTTTAATTGCTATTAATATTGTTTTCTAGCAGAAACATACTGTATGTCTGTGGTCAACCTATGATCTTCTATGACCACTGGTCTTTTGCTTCCCGTTGTATTTGGAATGTTCTATTCCATTTTATACCCATAAGTTTGCCTTTCCTCTCTCAGCATACCTATTGACTTAGTTTCTTGTATTTCTAACCCATTCTCTCCTATTTGCCAGGAAAACTACCTAAATGGATAGATCCCCTGAACCTTCCACTCTTTCCAGTCAAGTATAACTCTACCTTACTTATTTTCTCATATTTATAACCTTAGTTAGCTAATTTTGATAACTAAAGTAGAACTAGAACTCTAGAGTGGAAATTATAAGGAGATAGATTTCAATTCAATACAAAAGTACTTTCTAACAACTAGAGCTGCTAAAAAGAACGGGGGCCTGATACAGTGGTTCATGCCTATAATCCCAGGACTTTAGAAGGCTGAGGTGGGAGGATTGTTTGAGACCAGGAGTTTAAGACTAGCCTAGGCAACCTAGCAAGATCCTATGTCTACAAAATTAAAAAATAGCATGGGCGTGGTGGTGCACACCTGTAGTCCCAGCTACTCAGAGGGCTGAGGCAGAAGGATCGCCTGAGCCCAGGAGGTCGAGGTCATAGTGAGCCATGGTTGTGCCACTCTGTACTTCAGCCTGGGAGACAAAGTGAGACCCCGACTATAACAAAAAAACAAAAAAGTGGGATGGGGCTGCTTCCACCTAGCTGGTGGAGTTGTTCAAGCAGAGACCACACAACCACAAAGCAGGAGTAATTCACATAGCACTGCCTCTCGGGTCTCTTTTGACCCTGGTAGTATATAATTCCATAAAACCTTTCACTGGACATCAGAAATCCACCTGAAATTTGAAGCTGTTCACTTAATTTTAACTCTTTCATTTATGAATGTTTTAAATTCTAATCTTGTTTTTCAAGCTACAGGGCAGCTCCTAACTGGCTTTCATTATTTTACTTACTAACAGAAAGCACAAACTCCATTAGTATCCACTTCCGATGCTCATTATCTACTTAAGGTTGAGAAAACCATTGGTCTTATTTTATGGGACAACCACAAAGTGACCAAGTAGAAAAGAGTCCATCTCTTTTGGATTCCCACAACACTCGTCAACCACTTAACCAGCTCACCCAACCACCACCTCTACTTTTCTGCTATTTATTGAACAATTACTATGTGCTTGATACTGAATGGAATACAAAAACGACTCAGATATTGACTTAAGGAGCAAATGGTTTAAGAGAAGAAATAAGAAAAGCACATAAATTAATATAACAGAAGTTAAGAGTTAGAGTTTTTCTGTAAAGAGCCAGGTAGTATATAGGTTAGGCTTTGCAGACCACATATGGTCCCTGTTGCAGATTCTTCTTTGATTTTCCCCTCCCCCAATATTTGAAAATGTAAATACTCTTCTTAGTTGATGGCTTTACATAAACAGGTTGTGGCCTGGATTTAATCCTTTGGCCCTAGTTTGCTCACCCTTGAAATATAACAAGGTGCAAAGTGATAACTTTCACTTGAATCAGCTAAAGTTTCTTTTGGGATCTTTAAGGATGGGTTTAATTGGGACTTTGGAAATGGGGAGGGGGCATTCTATGTGGAAGGAGATTATTTCCATTATACAATGTTCCCTGTGTTTTATTCTTAGAGCAGAGATTTTCAGAGTAGTCAATATCACCTGAGAACTTATTAAGAATGCAAATTTTCAGGCCACAATTGTTCTCAAACTTTAGCATACATCAAAATCACCTGGAGGGTTTGTTAAAACAGATTGCAAAGCCCTAACTACCCCTAGATTTTTGATGCTGCTGGTCCCAAAACCACACTTTGAGAACAAATGTCTTGGAAAAAGCTGGGGAAGCAGAGGTGGAACAGAGATGGTCCTCCGTTTTTTTTTTTGTTTTTGTTTTTAATTAATCAGTATTTTTTATTATCATATTGTGGGGTACAGTTAAGGATCAGGTATACAAATATGCTTCATTCAGACACCCTTGGTGATAAGAGGTGTCTCCCCGGGTCCTCTGTTTTAACATTTGAGAAAGATGTGGTGAAGAATTGAGCACTGAAAGGTAATGAAACTCCCCACTGGAGACAGAAGAGGAAGAGGATCTGCACTTCAAGACTGGAAGGTTTTGCAGAGCACCAGGTTCATTCCATTTAGAAAGGGGCTCTGTGGTTCTGTAAGTTAGTGATGGCTTTTTCCCCCCAGGGCAGGAGCTTTGAGTCTTGTTAGGCTCACCCACTGGAGACAGCAAGTCATTGTGGAGGACTGTGTGATTAGGAAGATCTCTTCTGAGTCTTGGTTATTGGCACATATTCTACCTTGCTCCTCAGACATTTGCATATATATATATATATATATATATATTTTTTTTTTTTTTAACCACTTTCACAAAATGGTCCCCTCTGCATCATGCCTGGAACTATCTCCTTTGATCAGGCAAAAAAATGACCGTGCTTCTATTTTAGCATTTAGACTAAATTACATCTAAAAACTCAGATGTGGAGTTCAGAGAGGTTAAGCTGAGGAGAAAGAAAGAAGGGAAAGACAAGCCAGAGAGAGTGCACAGAGGAGTCTCAGAGGAGACTATGGGCAACCAGACATAGGAGGAGTCATTAATCTGGCAGACAATGAATGGCAAAAGGCAATTAGCTTGCCTGGGGTTGTAGCAAGCCAATGAAGTATGCAGTATGGCAACTAAGGGTCTAGTGTAAGGGCAGGGTCATTGCTAGGGAACTCAAAAGGAGGACCAGATAAGGAAGGTTAGAGGTGAGAAAGCCACCTGGGGCTAGCATGAAGGGAAAGGAAAGTGCTCAGGGTCTCCATGGATATTCATTACACAGTGGAAGTGTCCAGGTGTGGCTATGTACTTGCCAGGGCTCTACACATTGTTATCCTAGGATACAAACTTGAAAGTGAACTAGGCGCTTCAGTTGTGTGCACACACGCATGCAAACACACACATGCATGCACACACATACTCTCTTCATATTGCTGCCTCTTCATTCTTCTGCCAGGCAGAAGGGTAGGCTGAGGACTGCCAGGCTGAATAGCACTTAGGACCTCATGCCTAAACACTGGCGGACTTATAAGAGACAGTTCAAAACTTCAGTTTATGGGGCACCCTTCCATATTTTAGAGCATGCTTTTTTTTTTTTCTGCCACAAACCTCATTCACATGCGTGTTCTCACATTCTGTTCTTTGCAGGCACTCTCCAGCCTTGCTAATGGATTCTTATCTGCCTGTACACATTCTCCAGACACATTCATTTGTTCACCCTCACTTGAAGTCATTCCCATATATTACACACTACCTTCTGCTTCTAAAAATCACTTCAAATGTCAAAGTTGCTTCTATAGCCACTATTCCCACAGTCTGCAGGGCCCTCCTGGCTTTGTCATTCTTATACAAAAGGAAAATGTACCAATATTGGTTTGACTGAGTAAAGAGCCCAACCCAAAGCAGATTGTCCTACCGTGGGATGCAGGTTTGTGGCTGTGGTGTCCCCGCCTTCAAGACCATCCCATTTATCTCTCTTTGTTCCACTCCCTCTCTCTTCCTGCACAACACTGCAATCACACACATACTCTGTGTTGGGGGAAAAAAAAAAGGACAGCCTAATTTCCTGATGATTATGTTGTTACCTAGCAACAGCCAATCAGGGGCTGGGCTTTTTGCCTGCAGTATTTCATGCAAATAGTTTGGAGAAATTGCAGGGTAGCCCAGGCTGCTTAGTCTGTCTTCTCAGGGGACACATTACAGAATAAAACCAACCCAAAAGGGAACTATTCAAGCCAGGCACATGCTTCAGATAGCAGGCCATCTGATCTCTTTCTTTGCCCCTGCTGTCCTGTACCCCTCACTAAAGCATCCACAGACAGATGCCCAGGGAGGCCAAAAACTTGAAAAGAGGCTCATTAGCAGCTATGCTCTACCCTGGACTCTGTACGGATAACTGAAAACCCTATCTTCTTGGGAAGGCACAGAATGTGGCATGCTCAGTAGTTGTCTGAGGAGGACATGAAGGAGAATCCTCCTTAGCCCTGGCTCCTTTCCTGTTCAGAAAGGAGCTAAAGCCTGGCACTTTTGCCCTGATTTGAGAGCCTCATCTGCATTCTTCCTGGTGCTAACGGGCAAATCCTCATTTAAATGGTTGAACAATGAGAGAAGCCACATCACTTATAAGACCTCTTAAAGAGATTTTTTTTTTCCCTTCCTACAAGTACTGAGCATTTGATGTAACTTTTTGTCAGGAGCCACACAAACCAACTTTCTGGAAGGCTCAGGGACCAATTCAGTCAGCTCTGGACTAGAACCATATAAAGCAGACTCAGAAGACAGTCTCCAAGTCAGTCTCCTCAGGGGGAATGGGCCAGACTTCAGATGGTAGAGATCATATTTCAGTAGGTTTGTTTGCTTTTGTTGTTGTTGACTCAATGCTCAGTAATTCAGAGCCAGCAAAGGCAAGAATGAACTATGACCTCAGCTGCTGGATAGCTCTGCGCTGTTCTCTGAATACAGCTCTAGCCAGCAGTCTTGCAAAGGTGTGTTGTTGCTTATATCGGGCCACTGAAAAGACAGATCAACTCAAGTCACCATCAGGAATGGAAAACTAATTTGAAATCTCTATCCTACTGATTTGCAGGTTTTACATACTTGTAGGACAAGAGGTAATTATACTCCAACGGGTGGTGACAGATCTCCAGTGGACATTCACAGCCTCACCACCCAGAGCCATATTATGGAACCACATAAAAGAACTGTCAATCTGCCTTTGTTCAGAAAGGCAGAGTTAAGGAATCCCACTCATCTGAGGGACAGGGGTTGGATAACTCTATTTTCACCCTGGCCTTACAGTACATTTCAGAAAATTCTTTGAATCAGGCACTTTTATCCTTATAGCATTAGAATACATAGTAGAAACTCTATTTCACAGAAGAGGAAATTGATTAGTAACTTGCTCAAAGGTATATAGTTACAAAGTGGCAAAGCTGGGATTAAAAAGTAGGTCTTTGTACTCTAAAGTGTAGCTGTGATGTCCAAATAATCCTAGAACACCTCTAAGTCTTTGTAGCAGTAAAAGAAAGTAAAGGAAAAAAGGGAACAGCAACAGAAAGTCACTTTTCAAAGTGAAAGAAAGTCAACTTTCTGCACTTTATTATAGGTTTTTCATCTGGAGATAAGCGTTAAAACTTCAGTGACTCTCACCTCCAGCTGCACATTAGAGCCACTAGTGAGTATGTCAGAAATACTGATGCCTGGGATCCACTCCTGATCAATTAATTAAGGATTTCTGGGGAGGGGAGAACTGGAGAGACAGTGTTCTTTAAAATCTTTCCAGGAATAAAGCACAACCACTTTAGAAAATGGTCTAACAATTTCTTATAAAACTAAACATTTACCTACCCTATAACCCAGAAATTCTATTCCTAGGAATGTATTCAAGGAAAATAAAAACATATGTCTATAAGAAGTATTGTACAAGTATGTTCATAGCTGCTTTATCCATAATAGAAAAAAAAAAAAAACCCTTGGAACACACATGCAATGGAATATTACTCATCAATGAAAAGGAAAAAACTATTGATATGTGCAACAACATAGATAAATTTCACACTAGATTGAGCACATTCAGGGTGGTATGGCCATAGATGTCATGGATACATTAAAAAATACTATGCTGAATGAAAAGAGTTTTTTATAAAGAGTATATACTATATAGCTCTATTTATATGGAGTTCTAAGAAGAGAAAAAGTTAATCTATGGTGGAAAAAATCAGAGTGGTGGTTGCCTCTGAAAGGGGATAGGAGTGGGGAGTGGCTGGGAAGGGGACAGAGGGAATTTCCGGGGTGATGTTGATAGAGATTTGTGCTACATTAATGTATGTATCTATAAAAATTTACAGAATGCTGTTCTTAAAATTTGTGCATTTCAGTGTATATATACTTTACCTTAAAAGAAAAAAAATAAATATTGAACTCTAGTTAATAATATCCAAGCTGAGGTATTTAGGGGTGAAGCATACTGATGCCTTTGAATGCATTAAAAAAAATCAAACTGATAAATGAACAGGGGGTGGATGGTTGGATAGATGTGTGATAAGGCATGGATGGTAAAATGTTAATTGCAGAATTTAGATAGTATGCATATAATATTTACTGTATAATTCTTTCAATTTTTCATGTTTAAAATTTCTCGTTAGAAAATTTGGGGAGACCTCCCTGTTGATTCCAATGAGCAGAGACTGGGATAAAAGACAAATTTCAACTATCTCAGTTGGAAAGTGTGAAATGAACAATAATGTGCCCCTAAATCTCCAGAGATGGTTGCAATTACACACCTCCCTGAAAAGAAAAAAAATATCTGAAATACTGGAATAAATGTTGAGACTAAAATAAGACTTCCCAGAGTTAGGCTAAATCTTATGGAAACACTATAGCTTCCTTCATGCTAGCGTTATATAGGACACATTATTTATGTGGCCTCATGGAACAAAATATTTGAAATCAGGAAAGTTCTAGGAAATCTGGGCAATATGTTAACTATACTATGCTTTAGAACTAAAAAAAAAGTAAGTCAAACTCAGGAGGTGTGCCTATTCGCTACTCAGTACATGGCATAAGAGCCTCTACATCTCTTCCAGAGCTTGCACCTCTGGGATTCTAAGACTTTCTAATTTTCCTCATGGTAGGTCACAAATTCACAGGATCTCAATACACAGGATCAGGTATTTGGAGAGGGGGAAGCTGGTGTGTTGTGTCTCAAAGGATCTGATTGGACAGTTGATTTTAATGGGGTGGGGAAGTGTGAGGGGAGGGGTAAAAGGGGAAATAATGGAGTCAAGTGCAATATGGGGCCCCTATTCCCTGAGCTGCCCCATTTATTCTGCATAATTGCTTCATCTCCACTGGCATTGCATCTCTAAATGAATTTCATTACTGGTGCCTTGGATATCATATTGATTACCAGTTTCATTGATCCCTATCTTGCTAATTAGCATATAAATTAGCCATTTGGGGGAGGCATTAGGCACAATTGAATTTTCTCCTTAATCTTCTTTCAGAAGGTAAATGAAAATGGATGTGGCCTGTTAAGGCCCATGGCCTTCCTCTGACATAATCTAAGTGCTATTCACAGTCAAGGAACCCTCTCGTTAAGGGAGAGAGAAGGCTCTGGAAGAATCCTTCCTGCTCCATAACCAAAGTAGCTGCAATCAGAGCCCTTTAAGAGTTATCAAGAAAACTTGAGGCAGAGGATTTGCAAGCCGAGATGCAATTCCTTGGAGGAGTCACTCTGAACTGATAGACAGCAGTGACCCCCTCCCACACAGGCACAAGAGGAGGTCTCATGATACAGAACTCTCTGTGGTGTTCACTTCCAAGGATGAAACAAAGGATGTCACTCTGCTCTTGGGTTTAGTGTTAATATGAGGAGTCTGGAATCGGACAGTCTATGGGAGGGCCTGCTCTGCCCCTTACTAGCTGTATCATCTCTAGGCGTTGGTTTCCTCCTCTGTAAAATGGGGATAAACACAATACCTAAGTCATTGGATAGCTGGAAGGATTAAGAGAGGCAGCATATATCTGGAGCATTCAGCACAGGGCCTGGCATACAGTAGAGTTCACTGAATGACAGCTGCAGCAGCACCAGCAAGCACAGGAGAGAAGGGAGCTGCTCAGCTTTGAAGTAAATGCTACTCCAAACTCTCAGGTGCTTAGTCCCTTCAACAGGTCATAGGCCAGCAGTCAGGGGCCACACCTTGAGTCCTTGGGAGCAAGTTGAAAATGCAGAATCTTGGGCCCGACCCCAGACCCGCTGAATCTGAATCGGCATTGTAACATTATCCCCTGGGTGACTCGTACATTAAAGCTGAAGAAGCACTGTTTTGAGCCATCCTCTCAATTATCGTCTGACACTGTTAGAAAACAGTGGAAGGGACTTCTCAGAAAGGTTACATAACTTGCCTACGGTCTGTACATGCAAGCCCAGATGAAACCCTGGTCTTCTGGCTTTGAGACTGGTCCAGATTCAGCTGTGGCCCTCCAGAGGCTGTTCCTCCAGGAGCACAGCAGCTCTGCCCCTTTGTTTGGGGTGACCTCAGTGGTGGGTGGTTTTGACCTTGCCTCAGGCGGGATACATCTACCATGTGCTTTGAAAGAAGGAGATTCAGTTCCCTTTAGGATACTCTTGGGGGTTACAAGGCCTGGTTACTTGAATGACCTCAGCCAAAATACTGGTGCAATGGAGAAAACCCCCTTGATGACCTCTGCAGACGCCTGCCCTTTGAACTCAGAGCGCTTCAGATAAGGATACACAAGAAACTGCTGACAGTGATTGCCTCAGAAGGGGTGACTCTGACTGGGAGACAGAGTGGGAGGGAAGTGCTTCCCTTTTAGATTTTCTCCCTGTGCCCATAAAACATGTTCAAAAATTAATTAGTCCATAATAATGTTAACAAGAATATCTCAGATAGACTGCAACTAGAAACAAGACCCCATCTGGCCAGCCATTAGACCATCCAGTCAGGCCTATGATGACACTGCTTTTTGTTTCTCCCTTCTCCTGATCCTGAAACCTAAAAACATCATGGAAAGGTTCTGAGGCTGGAGTGCGGATAGAGACTCTAGTCTTGCCTCAGTACTATGAGCTTCCTCATTAGGATGTGAAGTGCTCTGCAAAATTTTAAATGGCATTAAATGTAATTATGCTAAAATATATATATTTTTTGAGTTGGAGTCTCACTCTATTGCCCAGACTGGAGTCCAGTGGCACACTCACAACCACCCCAGCGTCGACTTGCTGGGCTCCAGCGATCCTTCTGCCTCAGCCTTCCAAGTAGCTGGAACTATAGGCACATGCTACCATGCCCAGCTAATTTTTGATTTATTGTAGAGATGAGGTCTCACCAAGTTGCCCGGGCTGGTCTCGAATCCATGGGCTCAGGCAATCCACTCGCCTCGGCTTTCCAAAGTGCTGGATTTACAGGCTGAGCCACTGAGCCTGGCCTAATAATGTCAAATTTAAACCTCATTTCTACCACCCGAAATCACAGTGAGAAGAAGGAGAGGAACTTCCTCTAATGGGCTTTCACTAGATTTGGAATAAACACCAAAAACAGAAGGGCACTAAGCTTGTTAGAAACATAATATACATAATATAATCCCATTTTTGTTAAGTACATGTTACTTAATATATAGCATAGTTGGGAGGAGATATACCAAAGTGTTAATAATGGTTGCTTTGGGTGATACGGTTATTGCTGATTTTTATTTTCTCATTTGTCCTTTTCTTTATTTTCCAAATTGTCTATATTGTTAACGTATCTGGGTTTAAATACCGCAGTATTCTTAGCATAAAACATAAGAGAAAGATGAAAACCCTAGGGAAGGGATGCTCACCCTCTATCGGAAGCTGGTGGTGCAGGTCTGCCCATACTGGTCTCAGCATACCTGCTGAACCAGGGGCTGGAGGCCTTCTTTGTTTCCTAAATCCATATTCCAATGGATCCGGGGACTATTTTCTAGACCTGGATAGGATCTACCTCTGCCCTGCACTCCCAATGTGACTAGGACAAGGTGCTGTACTACACTGAGTCACTGCTAGTCTATAAAGTGGAAATAATAACCCTTAAAGGGAATCTATGAGGAATAAAGAGGAGGCATGTAAAACTTCTAGAACCATGCTCACACACTGCAGACACTCCACAAAAGGTGTTGTAAGCATTATTACTTTGGAGGCTGAGCTCACAAGGGCCACATTATAGTTACACTATCATCATCATTGTCTTCACTTAGAAAAAGTTCCAAGGAGCCATAGATTTACAGGTGAATGGATATCAAAACGCTCAGAGTTATTGGCTCCAAGTTTTCCTAGCAGATGCCATATGAACAGGTCAACCTTTTTATTTGCTTTAATAAACTTAAGAATCTTGGCTAGGCTTGGTGGCTCAGCCTATAATTCCAGCACTTTGGGAGGCCAAGGCGAGTGGATTGCCTGAGCCTGTGGGTTCAAGGCCAGTCTGGGCAACTTGGCGAGACCTCGTCTCCACAATAAATAAATAAATAAATAGATAAATAAGCCAGGCATGGTAGCGGGCACCTATAGTCCTGACTACTTGGAAGGCTGAGGCAGAATGATAGCCGGAGCCCTGCAGGTGGACACTGGGGTGCCACCGCACTCCAGCCTGGGCGACGGCGTGAGATTCAAACTCAAAAAAAAAAAAAAAAGAAAAAGAATCTGGCTACTGTAGATTTATAAAGAGCCTGCTTAGCCTCTGGACAATTTTTCCTGTTTTCTAGGTCTTCAAATAACCCAATAGGTGGTTTATATTTTAGAACTATGACTCAATCTACACTCTGAAATTTCACAGCAAGGCCCCTCCACTTGTTGTGGAATTTGGCAAAGAAACTGGTGCTACTAGAGGAACAGGGAACAGGAAATAAAGGAATAGAAGTCATAGTCCCTGAACCCAAGAAACTTTAGGTAGGAATGCTCAGGATATGTGCACGAGGGGTGGGGGTGGGGGGTGGAGGGGGTGGCGGGGTGTGTTTGAAAGATTTACAAAATAATACCAAGTGAATGTAACTAATTCACAGTTATATCTAATTTTTACAGTAACTATGTTTCTGAAAATAAGGCACTGGGGACTCTTAGAGATCAAGAAGAAAAAATATGTGACAGTAGAAAAATAGGCAAAAGATGTGACAACCAGTTCATTATTTGTAAAAGAAATTATAAGTGATAAAACTATTAAAAGAAGTTTAACCTCACTCATATTTAGAGAGATGCAACTCAAAATAATAACTGTAAATTTGGCAAACATTTTGAAATTTGATACTACCAAGGCTGATGCAGGGTGGGTGATACACTTCTTATACTGCTGGTGGAAATGTAATTTGAAATATCCTTTTCAGAGGGCAATTTGGCAACAGATAACATTTTTAGGCACATACCCCTTGACCCAACAATTCTGTTTATAGGAATGTACACTCAGGAATAAACATTCTCAAATGTATTTTAAGATATATGTACAAGGATGTTCACCATAGCATTGTTTGCCATAGCAAAAACCTAGACACAAATCAGTGCAGCAGTAGGAATAATAATATCAGCAAAAGTAAGAATTGAAACAGTAGTTAACATTTATTGAGCACATACTGGGTGGCAGGTAGGTTCTAATGCTTTACATGAATTATCTCATTTAATTGTCACACCAATTCTATGAAGTAGGCATTGCTCCTTTGCCCGTCTTATAAATGAGGACAGTGAGACTTACAGAAGTTAAGAAACTAGTCTAAAGTCACATAGAAGGTGGCAAAGTAGGATTCCAAGACAGGTAGTCTGGCTCCAGAGCTCATGCTCTTAACCACTATCTCACACACACACACACACACACACACACACCACACACACTCTCTCTCTCTCTCTCTCATTCACTCACATCTATCTACACATACAGCCATCATGGAATACTCTGAAGCAGTTAAAAAGAATAGTGAGAATTGTACATGTAGATAGGGAAAGATCTCTAAGATATATTATTAACTGAAAATTTCCAGGTTGGAATAATGTGTTTCAGATAACTGCTCTTTTGTTAGTACAAAAGGAGATGTGTCAATGGATCATTATATTCTTTTCTATATTTTAAAAAACGGAATAAGTAAAAGCATTAGAGGAATTGTCTGAAGATTAAAGGACTCTAGTGAAAATACAAAGTCTTCTGTAATATAAAAATCATATCCATTTTGTTTGAGTGGTAGAGGAGGGTGGTGGTAGATGTAAACTTTACTAGTAGTTTTCCTAAACAACGTTATTTCCTTAGTATAGTGAGGGAATGGGAATGGAAAGAATGAGGGGAGGATGCAAGGAAAACTGATATTGAATCCTGAAGGTTAAACCCAGTTCAAGATGTAAAGGGCAACACAGAACCATTGTGGATTTGTTTATAAAAATAAGTGATTGAGCCAGATTTGGTGGCTCAGCCTGTAATCCCAGCACTTTGGGAGGCTGAAGTGAATGGATGGCCTAAGCCCTCAGGTTTGAGACCAGCCCAGACAAATTGGCAAGACCTCATCTCTACAATAAATAAAAAATTAGTTGGGCATGGTAGCGTGCACCTGTAGTTCTGGCTACTTGGAAGGCTGAGGTGGAAGGATTGCTGGAGCCCAACAGGTTGACGCTGGGGTGGCCGTGAGCATGCCACTGCATTCCAGCTTGAGCGATGAAGTGAGACTCCAACTAAATAATAATAATAATAATAATAAGTGATTGATATGATCCCTTGGAATGAAACACAAGTCACATCATGGCTCTTTGTGAGTCTGGTAGCTCCTTGCTCAGTCCATCTTTTTCATTCTGATTGCTACCATCTTAGTCTAGGCCCTCTTCATAATGTGGCTGAGTAAATGCAAAAGCCTTCTAATAGGTTTTCCCTCTTTCTAGTAACTTCTCCTCCTCATCATTCCCTGTCCCACTTGTCTAATCTTTCTATAATACTGGTTTTATAGTCCACTTCCTTAAAGACTTTAGTAGCTAACCTTTAAGAAAGAATTGATGCAACTTAATGTGATAGTCACTGCCCTCCAATTGACCCCACCTAGCCAATACCCCTGTATATTCATTAAACAAAATATTGTGCATCAACAATGTGCCAGACACTGTTCTCGACACTCAGGATACAGCAGTGAGGAAAACATTTATGTTCTAGTTGGAGGAGATAGAAAATGAGTATTAGCTGTGTTAAATGCTTTTGAGAAAGTAAAGCAGGACCAAGGGAACAGGGTGCTGGGGTGGTAAGGGAGGTTGCTATCATGTAGACTAGTCACCAAATGACATGCCGGTTAGGGCCATTTGAGCAACAACATGAAAAAAATGAGAGAGTGAGCCATGTAGCTATCTGGGGGAAGAGCAGAGAAAAGAGCAGCTGCAAAGGTCCTGAAGTGGGAGCACGTTTCAAAGAATAATAAAGACCCCCAGTGTGGCGGAGAGGGGTCAGAGAGATTGAGTGGGGTATGGTGTAGACTTCATCATGTGGACCGGTGGTTCTCAATTGAGGCAGTTTTATCTCCCAAGGGACATTTGGCAGTAGCATTAAGCTTAAGAAGCCCTGATGTGGGGCCTTGTGGGTCATGGTGGGGACTTCAGCTTTCCACCACGTGAGATGGAAAGCCATTAGAGGGCTGGGAGTAAAAGGGATGATGTCAACTAACTTCCATTTTTAAAGTGTCACTCTGGGGGCCGCATGGAGAATGTAGAGGGGAGGGCTGAAGCAGAGACCTGTTAGGAGGCTTTCACAACAATTTAGGCAAGAGGTATGGTAGTCCAAACTAGGGTGCTATGATAAAGGTAGTAAGAGACGGCCCAATTATTGATGTGTATTGAAGGTTGAGCTGATTTCACCAAAATGAACTATAATAACTGAGCCTTCTTACTCTGCCATCTACATGCCAGCCTCATTCCTGCCTTTGTTCTTGCCATTCCCTTCCTTCTACCCTGGAATGCCTCTCTTATTTGGGCAAAGTCTATTTAGTCTGGATTTCAGGGTTTTTAATCAAGAGCCTTCCTTGACCAGAGGAGCCCTCTCCTCTCCACGGCACCTATAGTTTTTCTAGTCTATAGCTCCCAATTTAATCTTTAATATTCTTTTCAAATATGTGATGAGATGCTGTACTTTATGGTGAAATCAAATGGGGTACCTGCTATCACTACTTTATTAATGTTATAATGGAAATCCTAGCCACCACAGTAGAGTGAGAAAAATAAAACAAATTTCTAAAGAAAAGTGTGGGGAAAGAAGAAACAAAATTGTCACTATTTGCAGATTACATAATTGTATATACAGAAAATCTGATTGAATTTACGGTTAAATGATTAGAACTAATAAGAGTGTTGCAAATTTCTGGCTACAGAATCACTATGTAGAAACTAAATGTATTTCTATACACTTGCAATAGAGTTAAAATGAAATTTTAAATACTACACTGTGGCTGGGTGCAGTGGCTTGTGCCTGTAACCCTAGCAACTTGGGAGGCTGAAGCAGGAGGATTGCTTGAGGCCAGGGGTTTGAGACTAGCCTGGGCAACACAGTGAGACTCCTTTCTCTAAAAAACAAAGCAAAACAAAAAATAGCCTGGTGTAGTGGCACATACCTGTAGTCCCAGCTTCTGAGGAGGTTGAGGTGTAAAGATCAATTGAGCCCAGGAGTTCGAGGCAACAATGAGCTATGATTGTGTCACTGCATTCTAGCCTGAGTGACAGAGCAAGACCCCCATCTCTAAAAGCAAACATTTTCTAAGATTCTTAAAGTTTGGGGTTTTAAATTTAGGTCTTTGATCCATTTGGAGTTGATTTTTGTGTATGGTGACAGGTGGGAGTCCTGTTTCATTCTTCTGCATGTGGTCAGCCAGTTTTCCCAGCACTATTTACTGAATAGGTT
>CAUYQG010143678.1:0-13603 GCA_963574415.1 Tarsius wallacei | reverse complement strand
GCACATGACTTCCTATATATTAGGATCTCAAAAAATTAATTGTAATTCTATTCTCCAGTACTACTAGGAAACAAGAAAAAAGCAAGAACTAGGAGAATTGGAATAATATAGCACAATACAAATCACAATAGGATGAATGAGTAGGTCATCATGGGTCAACAACATACTGTGATGCGTCATGTGTATTCTGATCTTAAATTTTTCTACATATACACAATGGAATACTACGCAGCCATAAAAAAGAACAAAATCATGAATTTCGCAGCAACCTGGATGGAACTAGAGTCTATAATACTGAGTGACCTCTGACAGAAACAAAGAACTGAGTATCACATGTTCTCACTCATAAAGTAGACCTTGATTATCCAACATATTACCATAAGAAAATGACTGACAGTGGTGGGAAACTATGGGGAGGTAGGGAAAGGTGATGGGATTAATGGTAGTAAATATCTGTCTGGGGATGGGGAGACACTTCTTATCAACAAGGGTGCCTGAACGAAGCATATTTGTATACCTAACCCTTAACTGTTCCCCACAATATCATAATAAAAAAATATTGAATATTAAAAAAAATTTTTTTTCTAATAGTAACTTAGCCCCTACCATCTGCAGATGCTAAAAAATCATCCTCAATCATGTTCTTAAGAAAGCCACTCACAAACTATAAGGATTCTATTAGCATGGCTGAGAAGTCCCTCGAGACAACAGATGGTGCTTTTATAAATAGGCTCTGAATCACCTGTTACATGGCTTGAGCTGCCCAATAACAAAGTCCTTCTTCTAAACTTTGTCAGAGTTTCCAAAACAAATTGTAGAACAACAATACTCTAAATTCAAGAGCCATAAATTATATATTAAAAGAAATATAGCATAGATGTATCATTGATGAGGATAGTTAAAATTGTAATACTTTCATTGCATATTTCTTATGTATACAAATTAAACCTATGTGTATGTATGTGCATCTGGGTACATGTCCGAGTATAAGAGAGGATAAAATGGAAAGAAAGAAGGAGTGTAGGACAACAAGAAAAAAAAATACTTTCTAAAATATATACTTCCAAGGATCACCTTCTTAAAGTAAACAGGAAAGCTATTTAAAAATTCAGGCAATAAGATATCATTATGTATTCTTAGCAAGAAAAATATCACCTTCGATTTATAAAAGGGTCACTCTCAAACATGACTTGAGACCAGATCATTACAAAAGAAAAAGCTAAGATTAGTTGTTGTTGTCAAATACTATGCTTCAAGCCCCTAAAGTCTATTTTACTCTTAATAATTCCTAAGTACAATGACCTCAGAGCTAATCTCAGATAGATTCACAGAGTAGTTTCCTTTATTAGATGCAGCCCAAATCAGAAAGTTTTAATTTAACAGAATGCCACAATAGAATGATGATTTCATGAGTACCTTGATTCATGAGTACACAGTATTCATGATGATTCATGAGTACACAGTATTATTTGTTTAGCTCAGTATCTTTCTCCTGGGTTTCTCTTTTCTTCAACTTAGTACCAGTAAATAAGAGTAATATATCCTTAGGATCCATTTTAGAGTCTTAGCATTGTATTTAACTTTGTTAAACTCATTCATTTACTCATTCATTTAACTAACATTTACAGTTTATTAAGTTCTAGGAACTATACTAACATTGGGACATAGCAGTGAAGACAAGCAAGTCTCCTATGAAGTCTTCTTTATGGGAATTAAATACATCTTTTTAAAAAGCAACAAAATAAGTTTATTTCTGATAGTACATATTGTTATGATGAAAATAAAATAGGTTAATGTGAAAATTACCGTTATTTAAGCATGTAAGTTTTATATTTTCCTGTGCATTTTTGCATGTAAATTCCCAAAAAGGTTATTAAAATTCCATACCTTCTTTCCCCCTACCATATTCATATTTATCCCTCATTCGAGGCACATTTGCCTTATCACTTACTGGAAAAAAATGCTTACAAAAAGACCATAACATGAGTTGGTGTATAATTATGCCAATGTTAGATATAAAGAATTCCAAGAAGTACAAAATTAGTTGCCAGCCCCTAAGGAGTTCTCTAGGTAGCTAAATACAGAGGTCTCAGGACATAAATAATAAAAATCTGTCAATAATGCTAAAAACTATCTTTGAGTTAACTTGTGGATGTGTGTCATAAGAATCTGGAGAAGGCTGGGCTTGTTGGCTCAGCCTGTAATCCCAGCACTTTGGGAGGCCAAGGCGAGTGGATTGCCTGAGCCCTTGGGTTCGAGACAAGCCCGGGCAACTTGGCAAGACCTCGTCTCTACAATAAATCAAAAAACTTAGCCGGGTGTGATAGCCTGTGCCTAGTTCCAACCATTTGGAAGGCTGAGGTGGAAGGATCGCCGAAGCCCAGCAGGTTGACACTGGGGTCACCGTGAGTGTACCACTGCACTCCAGCCTGGGCAACAGAGTGAGACTCCACCTCAAAAAAAAAAAAAAAAAAGTCTCTAATGTCCAGTGGTGGAGAATAGGATTTCATCTGGACAAGCTGGGAAGTGTTGGAAAGGGAGGGAGGAAGGAGGATGAGGACAATTCCAGGAAAAGAAAACAGGTAAGTATGGAGCCAACTTGTCTCAGGTGGGGCCAATATAGCAGAAGCGGCTTGCAAAAAAGAGCGAGTTTGCTTGGGGATAATCTTGCCTGTGGATTTTGATATCTATATATCAAGTGAATGGAAATAATTCTATATTTCTAAGGAGAATGACAGGTTGAATGTGATATTTTACAAGGAAGATTCTGAGACTGGCATACAATTTGAAAATGGCAGATGAGAGAAAACTTATATCAGTTAGAAGGTGAAACCTTAAATGTAAATTCAAATAGCAGTGGCAGCAAGAAGTACCCATACAAAAGTGCTAAAGATCAAATAGACAAGACAATGTGAGTGATGAGATGAGTTGTGTAAGAAGGATAAAAGGGAAATTTCAAAGTTATCACTGCCACAAAAACAACATAAGGAGTCTGCCATACTGTCAGTAATATTATGGTATATTAAGATTAAACTTTGAAATCACAAAAATGCAAAGGATGTTTTCAGGTGGTTTTCACATTTTTAACAGATAGCTGAAAGTTTTTAACAAGCATTCGCATTGCATATGTTTTTATATGAGAGTCTAGTCTTTCCAAATATTTAAACAAAACTTAATTCTAGCACACTGTATTTTTAGCTTTAGATCATTGGTGTACTGGTCACAGTAAATTCCATCCTAAACATAATTTTTCTATATTAAATGTAGCAATAGTTTTATAACTTCACCACACATTTCCATCTTTGAGGTTCATATCAACATTCTATAACTCTGTTTGACTTGTGAACTTTAAATACATGTACGTTAAAAAATTAAGTTTGTAAGTGCTAAAGGTCTATTATGTTCATATATCCTTAAAATAAGGAAATTCTAAATTTTCTCTATTTCCTATGGCTAGTTAACTCCAAATGTTTACCTCCAGCCTAGATTCTCTCTTCAAGGTCAAACAGTACATATTTAGCAACATATTTAGAATGTTATTCTAACATTCGCTGTACATGTTCAATACTTTATAACACATAAGGTGTTAATTTTCTCCTCTGTATCTTACCACTACGATTATTAGGAAATTGGTCCTAACATTTACAAGGCAAGAGCTTTGCTGTTGTACCTTCACTTTGGGGACCACTATAATGTTTCATACCACTGTACCTTTGAACATGTTCTCTCCACCTGCAATGAGCCGCGTCCAATGAAAGGTCTTCTAGCATTTACTTATTTCCTTTGAATTTTGGCAGATTTCATTGGTAAATTTCAGCATCAGTCCTTTTACATACATCTCTTAAGGAACTTATCACATGCTTCTGCAAGTACTTATCTATAACTCAGTCTTCTCAAACTATGACCTTTCCCTATTAGACTATGAGCTCTTTGAGAGTAGAAACTGTCCATTCAGATACGCATCATCAGTGCTAATACTGAAAACAAAATGACAGCAACTGTTCATGAATGAGCAAATGGATACATAAGAGGCTGAATGAGCTTGTCCACATAAGAAGAGAGCTACTGACTCTGGTCGTTTTAGGGTGAGATGATAATCAGATTACATATCCATACACTTTTCTACCATAAGGTTAAGCAAAAAATATTAAATTTTTAAAATTTAAAGAAAAGCAAAAAAATATATGATTTATTAGCGGCAGGGTCTTGCTCTGTTGCCCATGCTGTTGTGCAGTGGTATGATCATAGCTCACTGTGACTTCAGGATCTTGGGCTCAAGCGATCCTTCCACCTCAGCCTGCTGAGTAGCTGGGATTACAGGTGTGCACCAACACACCCAGTCAGTTTTTTGATGTTTTTGCAACATCTTGCTATGTGTTCAGCATGGTCTCAAACTCCCGGCCTCAAGGGATCCTACTTCTTAGTCTCCCAAAGTGCTAGATTATAGGCATGAGCCAGCACACTGAGCTTCAAAGATGAATTATCATTGTCATCTTTATTTTTAAAAAGACAGTACATTTTAAAACTGATAAGACATAGATTCTAAACATATGATGAACTATTACAGAAAAAGGGGTTATTACGTGGGAGCTGCTCACATTTTGAATCATAAACAGTATTCAGTACCCATCATCTCTTATCTTGATTACATGTAAAATAAAATTAATTATTTTTGTTCCATTCATATTATTGAAGTTATCCAGAGTATACCAGGTTTGAAAGAATTTACATACTAATTTAATTTTAGAATAAATCTTGAATTTCTAAAAAGCATCTAGTTTCAAGGTTCAAATATATGTATATTTTATATTAGGCATTATAGTAAATTTAATTGCATACACATTTTTAACTATGGCAGAGTGTTAAAATTGAGAAAATACTTTGTTTTAAGAAAAAGAGGATACAAATCACCCAATAGTGGAGAGAGAGGTAAGGAAAGGTAATAATGTTGGAACCAGAAACACACTAGGACTAGAAAGGATGAAAATGTTCGTTAAATGAGATACATTCTCTAATTTTGTCTCCATCTGATAGAGCATATTTATTATATCTCTGAAAGATAAGTGTAACTCTCTTCTTTAAATGATGTGCTACTAACAACGAATAACTAAAATAGGAGGTACAGTCATCAATATATATGAAAGACATGAGAATAATTATCACCAAAAAAGCAGATGCACAAGAATGAACACACACACACACACACACACACACACATGCATACACAACACACAATCTCTTTTTCCTTATGTTAAAACCGAGACATTCACAAAGAAGTATCATTACTATTAATATGGTAGAAATCCATACTCATGTTTGAGCTGGTATAAACGTGCATTTTAAAATATGTGAATATGAATGTAAAAAATGTAAATAAGAAGCTCATGAAGCATATCTTCAGCTTCTTTCTCTCTAATACTTGCCTAATATGGAATTTTTCTGATCTAGCAAAGATACTTCCTGTTAATTCTATATAAACAACAATATTGTATCATCTCTTTAGAAATAAACTGCCCAATAACAGACCCTTAACATTTACAACACACAAACTGCTAAGAAACATGCAGAAGAATGTAGTTTAGATACAAGAACAGCCTGCAAAGGGAAGTCTGTAATTCATAGGCAAACAGGATGTTTTTAAATGATTGTGTAAACATAGGAATATTAAGTGGTCCCGTGTTCAAAAGTTTTTATGTGAATTCTGACAGTAACTATAAATATTGAGCATAGTCTAAAATAGGCATTATTTTAAGATTTTTAAAATTTTAAAAGGTGACTTCTACAAAAGTGATCACTAATAAATGTTCAGTAGAAATACTAACTCTAAATATGAAATGAACACAATGAAGATTAACTTCCCATTGATTAATTTGGACTTCTTAAAGTAACCAAAAAAACCCTGTCTAATTGGAAAATTCTAAGCAGAGAAATAATGAGATTTGATTTACCCTTTAGGATGATTTCACTGGCTGTTTCATGGAGAATGGACAGTCAGGGGAGATGAGAGAAAGCAAAAGACCAGAAAGGAGAATGGTGTAATTGTCCAGGTGAAGGATAACACATGGGGAGTGTCCATTCAGGTAACGGTGAACAGTAATCATATTTAGGACATATTTTAGAATATGAAACAAAATATGGAAATTATAATGGAGACAAAGTGACTAGCTGAGTCTCTATGTAGAAACCTAAACCAACCTTTTTATCTTCATGTAGATCACAGGCCCATAAGCATTCATCAAGAAAAGTACTGATGTGGAAAACTTAAAATATTTATGATGAATCCATGAGCATCTGGTAGAAATTGAAATTGAAGAAAAATGTTAGAAAGAGATCTTGACTTTTGACTTTCTACATCTGCTGTTTGTTATTTATTCATTTTTAAATATAGTAATGACTATGAACTTCTTTGGAAAGAATGACAAATGCAAAAAAATTTAAATGAACAGCAATGTCAACAATTCATTATTAATTTTAGGCACCACATCTTCCAAAAATTGAAACTGTCCTACCTGCATAAGGGATATTAAATTTAAATGGTCACATCATAAAAACTCACCAAAGTATAATAATTATATGAGACAATATGTATCACTGATAAAATATTTTCAAAGCATACAGCATAGCAAAAGTGTTCTGACGTTAAAAAACATAGGATACCTTGCTTGTACTATAAGATCATCTGCCATAAATAGAAATATGAATTATGTGTTCTTCAATTTAACGTGTGAAAACTTCCTCTCACAGAATTTTAGTGGCATTTTAAATCTCAGGGCCATGCTACCATATGAATCAGTTTTGTTTCATACAATGAAAATTTAAAAATTTGCAAAGTCCATTTTGTTTGAGAATGATAGTGATAACATAAATATCTTCATTTTACAAGTCTGATTTATTACAGCTGAATGTTTTAAAAATCACTTCTAATCAAAAATTCAAAAAACAGCATATCTGAAGAATGTTGTTTAATTCTGAAGTTATTCAATGAATAAAAAGCTAAAATTTCACAAAATACAGTTGTACAAAAGAACGCTGCTTGATTCAAAATTATTACATCTCAAATTTTAGAACGTATAAAAAATAGTCAGCAGGATTCAGGGTAGTCATTAAGCATGCATTAGTAATAAAGGAAATCATTCTGTGAGTGTCTATCATCTATTCTGACTATAGAAACAAAAGATTAAAATCAGAATCAGATTTCAATTTTAGCACTATTTGAATACATGGAATTTCATAGTCAAATACTGTCTATTTTGAGTTAAGGATATATGTACATATTGCATGTGCATCATTGCTTCAATCTACATCATAAGCCAATGAAAGATTTCATCAAAAAGGTGATCTAAATTGACCTTAAATAATATCAGGGACAATTAATACAGGATTTGCCAACAGTTTTCCTCCTGTAGGCATTACAGACTTCATTATCATTGTATCATTTATCAGTGATGATAAAAGAGGTTCTTCCAGGAAGCCACAATCAATCCATTCATTCCAGATATTTTCCAATGCCTAACATGAGCCCGAGACTGAGCTAAGGTTTTGAAAAATAACCAGAACCAAAAACAGGTCTAATTTCTATCTTAAGAATTTTAGGCCAGACCCGATGGCTCAAGCCTGTAATCCCAGCACTTTGGTAGGCCAAGATGAGGGGATTGCCTGAGTCTACGGATTCGAGAACAGCCCAGGCAGTTTAGCAAGACCTCATCGTTACAATAAATCAAAAATTAGTGGGGTGTGGTAGTGTGCACCTGTAGTTCCAGCTACTTGGAAGGCTGAAGCAGAAGGATTGCTGCAGCCCAGCAGGTTGACGCTGCGGTGGCTGTGAGCATACCACTGCACTCTAGCCTGGGTGATAGAGTGAGACTCCAACTCAAAAAAAAAAAAAAAATTATATTCCAGTAGAGGAGACTGGGTCAGAAAATCAGGTGCCTTGGACTAAGCAGACGGTAGTGATAATAATGAAGACTGAATCCAATTGAGACATATTTTAGAGGTCCAATTAATAGAACCTAATGATGGACTTCCTTCTGGAGTAACATGTAGGCATCAGAAATGATTCTAAAGTCTTTGGCATTATTTATTGTGATGAGAAAGGTTGGCAGATAGAACAGTGTGGAAAGGCAGAGAGAGAATTTTTCTTAAATAAAGATTTAGCTATAAAGTGGAACAAAATCATGGACTTTGCAGCAACTTGAATGCAGATGGAGACCACCATACATAGTGAACTATCACAAAAACAAAGAACTGAATACGGAATGATCTCACTCATAAGTGGGCCCAGATCACTAGTCACATTAGCACAAGGGTGGAATGGGCATCTGCTGGGCACTAGTAGAGGAGGGAGGAAAGGACTGAGGGAGGAGGACGGGGGCCACGTGAGTACACCAAAGGTACCTGGTTCACTACTAGGGAGAGTGAGGACCACCTAGAAGCCTAAACTTCACCTGCCTGCAGTATATTTATGTAGTAAACCCTCACTTGTACTCCATAACTTTATAATACATAATTTTTCAAAAAAATCTTTTTGAAATTATTAAATTTAAGAAGGCTATGAGGCATCCAATTGAGATATCAAGTAAGCAGCTGAGTACAGGAGTGTGGAGCTCATAAGAAAAGTTCACATACAAATAAATTTGGGAGTTAGTGACATAGATTCTGTACTTATAGAGGAATGTAAGTGGTCAACAGAATAGAAATCCAAAAGAGCTTCAACATTCAGTGAATAGGTGAAGAAAGAAAAGCAAATATGTTCCCTACAGCTGAAAATGAAGAGCAAGAGATATAATTTGGCTTAGCACATGAAAAGAAGAGTTTCAGGAATAACTGAATCACTAAATGCTTTAAATACTGGTGATATTTGAATCAGAGATTATGAAGTATCTTTCAGATTTAGCATCATAGGCTTTAGTGGGAAGAGAGATGGCCTGATTAACAAAAAATATGAAAACGGCTATTCACACTCCTGAAACTACAATTTATCTGAAGTCAAAAGCAATCCTTTTGTAAATATTACCCCATCTGATACAATATCTAAACATCTTACACATTATATATAAATATATAGTGTTCAATTTATTATAAATTGTGTTTATAGAGATAAATAACATTTTAAAAATGTTTATTAAATTCATAGAGTGACAAGCAACCGACACAAATATACATATAAAACACTAAAATTCCAGATATATATAGTGTATAGTGAAATACAGGAGTCACTGGAATGCAGATAAACAATAATTTCATTTCTCTATTTGATGCTTTTGCAATTCTAGAATTGTCACGTCTTATGTTAAAATAAGAAATCTATAAGGGTTATTAATTTTGTAGCTTACCCTACCCTAGGCTTTAGGAAATTACTAACTTCATACCTCAGTGAAGTACTGTAAACACAGAAAATGCCAAGCACAAGTAAGAAAAATAATATAATTAATAAGGCACTTGTAACACCGATTTAGAATTATAAGAGAGTCTAACATAATTGTTATTTTTCAGGCATCTCTTGTGTTTTAAAAACTAAAGCCTACTTCAAATTAGAATCTAATTGCATTATGGGTAATATGTAGATGTGGATGGACTAATAATTGATGAGAGTGAAAGAAATACATCATGGGAGAGCAGTCATAACCAGACTAATATGACATAGTAACCTGATTCAACCTTTTTGTCTTTATAATCCTATCAACAAAAATTTATGGCATTCACAGAATCATAAAAGTGGCAGTGTAATTTCAATTATACCTTGAAATAAGTCAGTAGCAAGAAATAGGTTTGCTCTAATTCATTCAGAAGAAAAGATTAGTTGGTTTACATATATCAAACAAGTTAACTGATTCTGCAAAAGGTAAAGAAATGCTCAGTAGGTCCAGTTTGTTAATATAAATGATAAAAATGGTAACACCTTACTTTGTGAGAGAACTTTTCTGAACACAACACGTATTAACTCAATCACCATAACAGAACAATAAAATAACTACCATTATTCCCATTTTACTTAAGACGAAACAAAAGCAGAGAAAAATTTATTAAAGTATTCAATCCAAGATCACTTACAGAAGAAGCATTATTGCCATTATTACTTATTATTTAAGAGCTTCGATATTCTTTGAAATGTGTTACAGACTTTACTGGACAATAACTTTATATTATTGATATCAATAATATGACTTAAAATACCTTTCTCTCTGAGGGAGATTTAATATTAATCTGCCTTTTTAAAATACTCTTGCTTGCACTCTATCCCAATCAATTTTGATCAGGGGGTCTCAAAACAGAGTTTTGTTAGGATGCAATTCATTTTCTTGATAGTTTGCTTTCTGTGCAGCATTCTTATATGTAATTAACTCAACTCTAACAACGTAAATATTTAGAACAGTTCAATTTTAATGCCACTTGGAGGAGGGTAGTAAACAGGTCTAGTTACCTGTGACAGATCACTCTTAAAAAGAAGAGTTGTTTTCTATCTCAGTGGGTCATCTTCTGTTGAGTGTTCAGCCTTTGAAAGAACAATTTCCCCTGACAAAGGAAGAAGCACCTGCTCTCCGAGGAGAGCAGCCATGGGGGGGGACAGCTGCTGCCGCCAGATGGCCCTCACATCTACTGGTCTTATTTTATAGAGGGATTGTTTAAGCACCTTAAAGATCCTATTTCATGGTCAGTGAAATTTACCTCAGATTCCTCACAAGGGCAGATTGTTTCTATTAGAATGACAGAATCTATACAGAGTTTGTATCCTCAATTCAATCCTATCCTTTGTTGCAAGTGATTATAAATTAAAGTCAACAACTACTTATCTTACTCTGGCTATGGCTCACACTTTTGGGGAAAGGCCAAGACATATGGAGAGAAAGTGGATATTACTTGTAATCAATGACTATTTGAACATCAAAGACACTGACGATGAAACTACTGTTTAGGATTCATTATTCTTTTAACAACCATCTTGAGGCTTTTCTGAGCTCGTGGTTTTAATATTGTCACTAAACCACTTCTAGCTTGAATAGCAAAATAATAACCAGAGTATATTCTGATATCAGCATATCAGATATGTGGTGCAGTCATACTTTTTTTTTTTTTTTTTTAGTTCTAGATAGTTACTGGTGAATTTAATTTTGTAACTCCATATTTATCTAAGGGGCACTGAGAAACAAACCCCCTTATAAGCGATGAACAAAGAAAGAAATTAGGAACATTATGTTTTATGAAGTTTGCTTTATTTGTATTTATATCTCCATTTTATTGATTGTGGGCTTTAAGTACAACCAGTGTTAAAATGTACATTTCAGTAGGTATAAAATATCTTGGCTAAAAGAATGATACATAAAAAATAAATTTGCATTTGAATTCAATATTGTTAATGCAAGTTGCTTGTACACAGTCTTATTCTCCCTACAGAGGTTGTACTCTAAATTGAAATGTCATTGATATACTTTTATAAATCAGAAGTGCTAGTTCATGTATATTTTATTCTCTATACCAATCCTTTTAGGACATAATTAAATGCAAACAAACAGAAAAGAACTAACTCGGATCAATGTGTCCTTCTGAATGACATATCCTTCATACCTGCAAAGCCATCTCATCAGCCAGACTATTGCACTCATGCTCATAAATTTGACAAGGTTGGTTGATTCTCTTCCAATCCCATTTACATTTAGAAATATGTAACCACATAGGATATTTTTCTATTAATTTATAAAGTGCTTCAGCTATGCTGAAAAGAAAAATTACCAGTTTGTTGCCAAATCACAGGTTAATATTTTTATTATCTTTGTATTTCATTGTTCATGTAAAGAGTTTTTGAATATAAGCTGAAATGTAGTACAGATTTTGCTATGTTTTAGAAGACAAAGCTTTCAGTTAGGATAGTCCAAAGCTGTCGATGGGATCATCTTTCATTAGGGCCACTTAAGCCTATATATGGATAAAATGATTCATCGCTTCAACTCTACAAGCCATTATTTCTAATTAAAAACTATCCCATAAATACCTTCTTTATTATGATATCTATATCGTAAATAAATTCAAGCTATCAGTAGAGCACTCACCAAGGAAATTACCTTAAAAAATTACTTCATTTCCAAGTGTATCTTCCTAATTAAAATGACTATTTCCCATACATATCTCTGAACGGAAATTTATAATAACTTTAGGGTCTCTGAATATCCGATATTTAGGCAAGCTATTACCCTAATTTCTTAAATCATGTCACCTACAAAAAAAAATCAACCATTTACTGATCTTTTGTAAATATGTGCATGAAAAGGTATAGAGCTACATCATATTCAAAGAAAAAAGAAATACATTGATAAACCTCCAAAACCATTTCTCTACAACTCTAAACTACAGAAGTGGGGGCAAAATCCAATTCAATTACATCAACTGTAAAATTACCATGTGCTATTATTCCATGCTATTTAGGAACTTAAATATTTGTTGAAATGTGTTCTAAGTCTCCTTGATATAAAAAGATACAAGAACCCACACACTGACTGGTAAAGACGCGTATCCAAAGTGTCTTTGCTCTCCAGCTGTTTACTTAAAGTATGCTTGATTCTCTTTCATCTTTAACTTTTCATCTTAATTTCTACCACTTTCTTTTCTAGAGAAACTACGTGGCGCGATGGAAAGAACTTGAGGCTTGGATTTATTTAGATACAGATGTGAATATTTACTTCGCAATTTATTAGCACTTGTTTTTGAGCAATGCACTTTACTGAGCCTCCGTTTCCAATTGTCAAGCTTTGATTTCCTATCAATGTTTATAATTTCTCAATCTGAAACGGTTTATGTGCTGTAACAAAACTGTGATTGTTGCCTGTGTTAATGAAACTGTAAGCAAACACTGGACTCTCTTTTCCTGGAGAAAATAATGCAAGCCTTGGGGTTAAGTCAAACCTGGTTTTGTAACCAGGCCTATTGTCAATACTTAAAAATAGTCATATTTAGAATAGATTATATCACTGAAAACTATTTCCTTTCATTAACCCATAGTTACATGAGATATGCATATATTTATCTGGGACATGATAATAGAGAAAGAGAGAGGGTGTGAGGGGAGAGAGAGAGAGAGAGAGAGAGAAAGGATATCTGGAACATACTGGTTAAGTACTTTGCAAGTGTTAATTCATTTAAGCATTACGATGTACTCATAAGGTGGCGCCTATTATTATCCCAAAATCCAATTTTACAGATGAGGAAACTGAGACAACGCATGACATAACTGTGCCAAGTCACACAGCTGCTAAGTAGCAGAGCCTGAAAGCACAGTCCAAAGTCTTCTTTTACCCAGTATGTTGCATACACTGCCTCTTAGTATTTGAATATGAACTACATTTTCAGACATTAGAATCTTCTGCTGGGCTCGGTGGCTCAGCCTGTAATCCCGCGCCTTGGGAGGCTGAGGTGAGTGGATTGCCTGAGCCCACTGGTTCGAGACCCGCCTGGGCAACTTGGCAAGACCTCATCTCTACAATAAATCAAAAACTAGCCGGGCGTGGTAGCGCGCGCCTGTAGTTCCAGCTACTTGGAAGGCTGAGGCGGAAGGATCGCCGGAGCCCAGCAGCTCGAGGCTGCGGTGGCCGGGAGCTGCCACTGCACTCCAGTC